>OY744478.1:13776054-13820443 GCA_963556175.1 Tipula confusa | reverse complement strand
ATACCGTAATTAGTTCTATGGAATCGAGGCTGGAATAAAGCACGATTTCTAATATTAAAGTTTTTTGCCAAAAAATCGAGATTAGACAACAAATGAACTGAGTCTATGTCACTCTTTAATAAACCATAGATAAAACAAGCCGAACTAATTGATCGTCTGTGGTGCAGTGGAAGTAACTGAAAAATTTTACAACGATTCATGTAAAAAATGATCCTTATTTTTCAAAATACAGCGACTTAAGCGACTTGTGAATCTGCGTTGAATTTTTTTTAGACGGTTAATTCTAATATCATACTGAGGATCCCATATAATTGACAAGTATTCAACGTGTGATCTTTCTAATGTGGCTTAAACTGTTTTAAAAGTAGCCACATCTTTAAAGTCCTTGCAAGTTCTAAACATTGCATTAGTTTTATTTATTATATTTTCAGTGTGTTGGATAAACGTTAGGCTATCATCGAGAACGATCTCCAGGTCCCTAAACTCAGTAACTCGATCAAAAATAATTTTGTTGATTGTATATGCAAACCTAATTGGATTTTTCTTTCTGTGGAAGCTCATAACTCGACATTTTCCAACATTTAGCTCCAATTTATTAATTTCACACCATACAAAAAACTTATCCAAATCGTCCTGGAGACGTGCGCAGTAAGTTGTGAAAGAATGCAGGTAATGCATCATTGATAAACAATAAAAATAGCAACGGACCTAAGTGACTACCCTGAGGAACCCCAGATGTTGTTTCATATTCCCCCGAGAGACATTCATTGAAGTTAACACATTGTCTACGATCACAGAGGTAAGATTTCAACTACAGCAGCAAGTTTGAATGAACACCGACCTTCCGCAATTTAGATAAAACAATCTCATGTGAGATTCTATCAAATGCTTTTTTAAAGTCTGTGAACACCACATCAACTTGCGAACCATCTTCAATTGAATTTATCATAAAATGCATAAGTTCAGCGAGATTAGTTGCAGTTGATCTACCTGGAAAAAAACCATGCTGTTGTGGGATGATAACCTTACCAAACTCAATAAACAATAAATCACGAACCATACATTCAAAAATCTTTGGAATAGCGGATAATATTGAAATATAAACTAATAAATTAATAATTAAATTATTTGTTTTACTAAACCATAATTTTCCTTGGCAGCTAAAATTTTACTTTAATATTGCTGCTTCTACTAGTCCAATAATTCATGCCATCAAAAAAAAATAAAAAAGTATATTAAATGCCAGCTTTAAGAAAAATCAATATGGCTAATAAAAATATTGTTTGTTAAATAGCTGATAATCATATAATATCTATAAAGATCATTTGACCAGATTCCGTAACAAATTTGACCAGATCCCGACTTTAAATATATTTTACAAATTGTAGCCATGCATTTTTTTGCGATACCTGTTTTTCGACTTAGTTTTAACCACCCTTCAACTTCAAAGTTATTATGACCAAAATGTATGATTTCCCGACTAAAAAGATATTATACTGACTTTATATAACCAAAATATTACCATAAAGTTATTTGAATAGCGAAGCTGCCTAATGAGTATAAAAAACCAACTTAAAAGATATATTGTGTAAAATTTTCTTTATGTTTAAATGAGTTGTTGTTATTCGAACCTTAAACGTCAAATTCATAATATGAAGTAAAAAATTGGATATTTTTCCGACCATCATGCGAAATTTAGTTAAATTTTGGATGGGGAAAGTCAATGAAGTCGCAAAAGTTATAATTTGGACGCACTCAGATATTTTTAAGATAATATGACGTCGAAATATCCTAAACAATTTCGTAAAATTAACGAATTTGTGGAGTCGCAAATTAGTCATTGAAATGTTTCTTGCATTAATAACTTCAAAGATGTACTTTATACTTTTATGTATGTTGCGCCAACGTCGTTGAACCTACCAATTAGGCATTATAACAACCGAGGCAGATTGCGCTACTTGGGAATTTGTACACAGAAACATCTCGTCAAACTTATGTGGCTATGTCAGTTAGTTGTTAGCTATATTTTTGTTGTTTTATTTTTTCGAAATAATAACGAAAACAAATTGAAAAGTGCTCAAATTCGTTCATTTTGATTATAGTTATTATTATTCAATTCGCTCTAATGTAGTTGATATTAAAATTTTCCAACAACAAATTGATAATCAAAATTATTATTTTCTATATTTTGAAGGGCAAATTTTAAAGGTTAACAATCACCTTGATGAGCTAATTACGAATTGTCTGTTGATTTGAATTTTGAGTTACTTCCACCGTAAATGTTCGTCAAAATATTTAATTAAAAACGTTACTGAAATCCGTTTCTAGATTGCCTGGAAGGTCTCTGATTGCCATACTCCTTTGACGACTACCATCTAATATTTCTTTCAGTAAAGAATTAAAATAAAAGCTTAAACGTTTTTGCAGCATGTATTGGTAGTTCTGCATTTCGGAGTATATTAAGCGTATAAGTCCTTTTGGCATCCAAACTATAAAGAAGCATAATTTCGATCCTTTGTTTCTAATTGCCAATGTATCTGATATAGTAATATGGGTGATTTTAGAAATTAAGAAATTTAATTAATTTTGATTTTACTGCATCTAGTGAATGTAAATCATTTAAATTATGAGAACATTTCACTTCGATTATTCCATCCTTTCCCATCAATCTAAACGGAGATTACTTTCTCGGAATGCGGATTTTTTGGAATATTCCGTTTTTCTAATTGCGCAGAGTACGTCTTTGGTACAACTATATAGTTATACCAAAGTTGTATAGTTGTAATAATATATTAATCGGATTTCGTAATATAGTTTTCGTTGCGTGATATGCATATTTGTGTAAGGTTTAACCTATCAAATTTGTATATATACACTAGCGTCTCCGTCTATAATTATTTTATGGTATCGAATTCCATATAATTCCTCGCTTTTATAGCACTCTCATATGACATTTTTTGTTGATTGTGCAATAATTGTTAAGTGGTCGCACTAACTGTGCTTACCTAGATCGTGTCGCTTGCCAATTTGTATGCTTTATTTGTTTTAAAACACAATTTTAACTTCTTTGTATTTTATTATAGTTTTAATTGTTTATTAATACCCCTTCTGTATGGTCATACAGAAGCTACAAGTGTTCGTAAACAAATGCCTTCGACGAATACTTAAGGGCTTCTGGCCTAACACGATTAGTAACATCAATCTGCACAGAACAACATGTCAGTCAGATATTGAGACCGAAATAAAGCGACGAAAATGGAGATGGATTGGCCACACACTGAGAAAGGCATTAAGTGATATAACGAGGATGTCATTAGACTGGAACCCGCAACGAAAAAGAAAGGTTGGAAAGCCAGCAATGACATGGAAGAGAACGATGCTAGCAGAGGCAAAACACCTGGGAAAATTATGGGCGGAAATTGAAATACAGGAAAAAATCCCCTATGGAGGAAAAAAAAACCTAACACCCCTATGCATGGGAGAGAACTCTTATGTCTCGTGATTTCGAAGCGAGAAATTCTACCATATCCTTTTTGGCTTGTCGTTTGAGGCGTCTAAACAAAGGTTGGATCGCTGTACTGACTACCGGCATCCTTAAAAACTTCATTGTTAAAAAGATCAACAAAACAAAATATGGGTATATCACCAAAATTTAGCCCGATCATAGTTTTAATGTTAACGGACAGACAGTTTAGGACCGGTATACGTGGCATTTGCAGTCAGTAAGAAAACCAGGCGAATTTGATGGTACTTCGTAAATATTACGAAAAATCTCGTGAATTTCCAAAAAACCTTTTACTCAATCCATCGATCTAGCTTATGGTTTGCATTGCGATGTCTAGGAATACCTGACAAATATTTGCGTTTATGTAAAATGACAGTAATGAAGTCACAATGGTGTGTCAAAGTTTAGAACAAGCTATCAGGGAGTTTTGAAATTAGCTCCGTGGTACGACAAAGAGGTACCATGTCCCCGATACTCTTTATTCTCATAATATAACTTATCTTTCGTAAATGTGAACCGCCTCAGGACAACATCTTTTACCGTCAGTCCAACCAAGCTCTGGCATATGCAATAATGATATCTATGCAATTGGATTGAAAGGCAACGCTGCTAGAGAACTATTGGAGCCCCTTGTATATGATTCTTATCTTCCGTTGGTCTCAAAATCATTGAGTACAAAACAAAAAGTATATGATCACTGGTTTTAGAGACCAAGACGCAATGGATTTTAGAAGTGGTGACAACCAGTGTTGGGACCAGTGTGTCCCTTGTTACTCATGATAATTGTGTGTGAGGGAATATGGTTAATGGCGTTTGAGTGATAAAGATTTAATTCAGGAAACAGAGTTTTATTCAATAACTAGATCAGGAATTTAATGAAGATTCTTGATTTCGTTCATGAAATTAAAGGATAGTGAGTACACTGGCTCGGTCACGTTCTCCCAGCCACTCCTAAGCGGAAGGTGCAGCGATCTCTGAGAGGAGAGCCAGAAACGCAGAATTTACTGTTAGCGACGATGGCACTTTAAAGTAGATTACTACTTGACCTATTCGGGTTGTCTAGAACAACAGACTGTTGACTCGGTACGGGACAGTATAATGGCCTGTAAAAGCCGTTTATTATTATTATGTTTAAAAATATATCCAATACAAAAAAAAATTGGAATACAATAAAACACTGAACCGAATACTTATATTATAGTCCTACACAACACAACTGTCACTAAAAAAAATTGCTTCACATGTATTTTTTTATTGTCCACTCTAATCGTTGTAGTTTTTCAAAACCAATTATTTTTCATAGATCCAAAGTCTCGAAAAATATTTTAATTATCCACATATCTATCTACAACAATACAATTAAGTACTTTTCATACCGACGACTTCGACTTTGGACTTCGTAAATGAAATTTTTTTAAAAAGCTTTTAAACTATAAAACTTAGATTGATACGATTAATAATGTCAAGTTTTATTGAAATAAATCAAAATAGTTATAAAACTAATTAGTTTTATGTGATAAATCTAAGAAAGTAAAAATATAGTGCAATAAAGTTAGCTGCAAACCAAGTGCGATACGTTCCACTTCTCGACTTTGCCAATTTGAAGTTGTACAAAGCAACTTCATTCATTTTGAAATGTCGATGGATAAGAAAAACATCAAAATGGCAGCCGATGATATGTTAACTATTCTGTGAAATATTATTATGAGAACGAAAATAATGAAAATATAAATAATAATCAAATAAATATTAGGGAAAGTGAATTTTGAGGATTGTCTCATCCTTGAGGTGCAATCAAACTTGATTTTATATGATTTGTCAGATACTGACTATACAACTCACGATCCAACTCACAATTCACCAAAGACATTAAAACTATTATACGTCTATGCAATTCATAGATAAAATATCAAAATATGACAGCTGTCAAACAAAGTCAAAGTCGACGCCGTCGGTATGAATATATCAATGCTTTGTATTTGTGGAATTTAAATTGTTTGCAAAGTCGAAAGTCAAAGTCGTCGGTATGAAAAGTACTTTATAAACAGAATGAACAAGAAAAGTAAAATAATAGAAATTTTAACGGGAAATAAATACGAATACGTGCATATTTGAGATGATTATGGTTTATAATTAAAACTGCCATCTATTAATTAAACTGCCATCTTTTTAAACTGCCATCTATTAATTGGTTGTAAGAACTAAATAATGAAAGATTTAAGAACATCTTGGCTTAATATTATCACAGACACATATGTCAAATCAATTATTTAATTGATTTAATTACTTTTTTGCAATTATTTACAGCCAGATTTTTATTCTACGTTTTTATATGTATTATAGTCATAGTTTCTTCGGCTAATAATTGAGAAAAGCTACATTTTCTTTTCGTAATTTATTTAAAATGTACCATAATTACACTCAAATAGCAGAAATTCTAAGCGGAAAATTTGGGAAACCAACCGTGTTTATTTAAGTTAACCCCTAAAGAATATTTTAAAATTTAGTTGGGGCTGAAACAATCACTAATTTGTCCAAAAAACTACTCTAACTTCGAGCATATTTTCCATGTTTCGTGTATTCGGCCCTTAATATCTTTTTACAAAATAACTGTTATTTCAGAAAACATGAGTCATATAAAACTATAATACACTTTAACGGTGGTAATATTTTATCGTCACAAAATATTACCTATTAACTGTTATACTGAAATTTTGAAAATTTAAAATAAAACTAAAAGTGGGCACAGTCGCCACAAAATAATGGTTGTATCAAAATGAGCCATATCATAATGATGGACCATCGCCAATGTGTACCGACCACGAGAGAACCGCAGCAGAAAGCAGTTGAAGATCTTACGCAGAAATGGATAGAATACCTAACATTGAAAAATACATGTCCATTTTCTGTAGTTATATATATATATATATATATATATATATATATATATATATATATATATATATATATATATATATATATATATATATATATATACTGAAAAAAATCCTTATATTTTATTAACAAAAGTGGTTTTGTTAAACTATTTTTGTGCTATTTACTAAATATTATTAACTACAGCAAAACGTCATCTAAATTTAAATAAAGTGATTTGTTAATATATGAAGTGAATTTTAGTTAAATATGTAGTTTAATTCAATTAATAGTTGTGTTATTATAACTAAAACATTAGTTATTATCACAAAACCAATTTTCTAATAAAATAAAATCCTCTAAAAGTTAATAATTTTGTTTTATAAAATATATTAATTAAATGTTACAAAATATTTATTTATTTAACAAACTATAATTGTTCAAAAGTGAAATAATTCTGTTTCATTAACAAAATATTAAAAGTCTTCCATAAATAAATATTTAGTAAATGTTACTAAATATTTTCATAAACTAAAATTACGAAATACTAACGCGTGTTCTTTATACGAAAATCATTTGTTTATAATAACTAAAGTTTTCCCAATGTTTACAAAATTATTTATTAAATATAACTTAATAATAAAAAAAAAAATATTTAGTGATGTTAACTTAAATTTTTGTTATATGTACATAAAATATTTCCGTTTCATCCTTCGGTACCATTCGGATTTTATTTTATTTTTTTAATTGTATGTAATTCATATTATAAGTTATAATGTTAATCATATTATATTAGAATTTCCGTGAAACCGTTTGCATTAATTTGGTGTTTAAATTTAAAACAGTGTTAGCTTAAACATTTTTTATTTAAATCTTGGGAAGTAATAATAATCATTTTTCAAATTATTTATAATAATAAAATAGTGTATTTTATAGGTTTATTGGTATTTTTTTATTTGTTTATTAATTTATAAGACAATAAAATAGTGTCGCATGTTTTAATGAATTTGATCTGTAAAATTATATTTACATTACTACGTACAAGTTTTTTGTGTAGTATATGAAATATGAAATGTTTTAAATGTTTTAGTGAATTCCATTGTTTGAAATTTTTGATATCTCATTGTCATAGAGTACATGGACTAGAAAAATGAATACAAACGTTCTGGACTTAAATATGAACTTTCTAAACCTAACAGTAACTGTCAAAACCATGAAAAGTTTACAAAAAAATCGGTTTGCTACCTTCTCCTGCAACCAAAGAGCATATAAGGGCTATTAAATATCAATCGCTGTCAGGCAGTGAACTTCAAGTTCATTGGAAGGCCACCACGTATAATCGAGTTAAGGACATTGACAAATCTAATAATACGTCGGAAATAATCCAAAAATGGCCATACTTCAAAACTTCTTTTGGTTTTAAAGTGGTAATTTTTTTTAATAAATATTTTTGGGTTTCTTGTGTAATAATGACCTTGTTGTTTATTGTTTCAGATTGATATTGATTTTAAATCAATATACCAGGGCAAAATTTTACAAATATATAAGTTAGAAATCAAAGATACAGCTGCACTTATGACCGTAAAATATTTACTTGTTGGTAACAATAACATTACAAGAAGTATGTGATTATAATTAATCAATATTAATATTATAAAACTATTTTGTAAAAGTTTTTTTAATAATCCAAATACTATATATATTATATCTTTAAACTAATCATACTAAATTGTTATTATTTAACCTACTTTCAGATGGAAAAGCCGTAGCTATATTTTATTTTATGCATGCGATTTTAAAACCAACAACGACAAAATGCACTAAAACCGACCAGGGGAAACAATTCAATAAATTCTCGATACTCCAATCGCAGGAATCATTCATTCGAGCATGTAATTCTGCAACTGAAACCTGTTACATTATTGAAAAAGCGAAACAGATGAAAGATAGTATACAACCTTTCATAATAGTAGAACGAACAATTACTAAACCAGATAATATCATAGTTTTTTTAAATGAAATTTTTTATAAAATGCCAAACATTCAGACAGCCGTGGATACTGTTTTTAAAATTTTTTATTTATTTAATTTAAAATATCCTACGGCGTGTCATAAAGTGTGGCAACTCATTCAAATTTATTTTTATGACATGTTTTTACAAAATGACATTGTCCACCCAAAAGTCACAAGCCTTATTAAAAATTTTAATTTATAACTTGTATTATTATTATTTATAAATCATTATTTTTAATTTTACTAAATTATCTTAATTTAATTTTAATTTCATAATTTATTTATTGATGATGTTCCTAAAATTAATTAGTCTATTACACTAAAATATTATTGATATTAATTACTTACAAATATAAATTTAAAAAATATTTAATATGTTTATTTTGTATACTGGATATATAATGAATTAATCTTTATAATTAATTAATTTAATCTTCTTTATTATTTATTTTGTTTAAATTACCTTTCATTTATAAATATTTACTAAAATCTACTTAATAATAAATAAAACTATTAGAATTTAATTTTAATTAGTTCTTTTTTATCGCAATTAATATTATTAATTTTAATTTTAATAAACTAAATTACAATTATTTCTGTATAAAAAATTTCGATTTATGTATAATATGTAAACCTATATAACTATAAATTATAATAAATTCCTTGAATTTAAAATACTATATTTCTATTTGATTTTGCCTTTTCACTGAAGTTATAGTACTGGTCAATAAACATATTGTAAATGCTACAAAACCGGAGTTTCAGTGTTTACTAATATTTGTATTTGTAATAACTAAGGCATCGATTTAATATTACAGACAGTTTCGTTTATTGAACAATACACTTTTTTTTATTTAACTGATTTGACGTACTACTTATAACAAAAAAAGTATTAAACTACAATTAATAATTATTTAATTATATCTAAATTATTTCGTTATATTAAACAAATCGTTTTATGCTAGGATAAATTTATGACTTGTTATATTAAACAAATATATATTATTTTGAAAATTTTGAAAATTAACTAAAATCATTTTTTTACTGTAACAAAAACTTTTGCTTACCCAAACTTGCGGTTACAATAACTACGATTTTCGTTAATATTACCCAGACTTTTTTTTCAGTGTATATATATATATTTATATATATATATATATATATATATATATATATATATATATATATATATATATATATATATATATATATATATATATATATATATTTATATATATATATATATATATATATATATATATATATATATATATATATATATATATATATATATATATATATATATATATATATATATATATATATATAATTATATATATATATATATATATATATATATATATATATATATATATATAATTATATATATATATATATATATATATATATAATTATATATATATATATATATATATATATATATATATATATATATATATATATATATATATATATATATATATATAAATATATATATATATATATATATATATATATATTTATATTATTTATATATATATATATATATATATATATATATATATATATATATATATATATATATATATATATATATATATATATATATATATATATATATATATATATATATATATATATATATATATATTTATATTATTTATACTGTTTTCGACATGATATTGCAATAACAACACGAATATCATGAACCATATATTTCTTTAGTTTATAGTACATACTATCTTCGCAAAATAATGTCGGAATTGGAATCAGAATAAAACATAAAATGGTTTGAGTCTTTAATTTTTTGGTTGTAAATAGTTATATATCATGAAGATGTAGCGTTAGTCGCAATCGAGAAATAAAATTCAAAAACTAAATATTAAAAGGGACAGAAATAAAAATTACAAATAATTAGTTTTAAAATATAAATTACAGAAGTATTAGTAAAATGAAACTTCAACATAAACTTAATATATAAAAATAATAAAACATAAAAAACATATAAAAATAATAAAACATAAAATGGTTTGAGTCTTTGATTTTTTTTGTTTTAAATAATTATATGTCATAAAGATGTAGCGGTAGTCGCAATGGAGAAATAAAATTATAAAATGAAATAATAGTTCCTTTGCAATCGACTACCGCTACTTAGGTGTAAGTCTTTGCTACTTTTGGTTGAGCTTAATTTGGTTGAGTTTCAGCTTTGAATATGCATAACATAAAAGAAATAATTAAGATGCATTCGATAGGACTGAATTTACTGAATATTTACATCAAATTCACATCAGTATATACAGTATATTCAGTATATTCAGAATATTCAGAATATTCAGTTAAATTCAGTCCATTCGAATACACCGGGTGTGTTTCATTATGTTTGTGAGCATTTTCTTCGATACATATTTCATCAAGTTGTAACAATTCACAAGTGGGATACATTTTGTTTTGTTTTTTAATTTTTTTATTTGCTGACAAGAAACATAAATAATACCGAGCAATTGGCGCAGTGGTTAAGGCGGTGGTGTTTGGGACTGGAGTTATCGAGTTGGGAAAGAGTTGGGAGAGCTTCGGCCCAGAAAAGATTACTTCTTTGTTATAATATTTCTCTGTGGTTTTAGTGAATAATAAAAAAATAATTTTCGTTTTCGTTTTCCTGTGGGTAAAGCGCCTAAGTTAGATAGTGTGTTGGACCGATGGTTGGCCCGACAAGTTTGATCGTGTGTTGGGCCCTTTAGAAATGATTGGTGAAAATGGATGATTATTTTGTGATAGTATTTATACTGGTGTCACAAGCTTGTGATAATGGTATCAGTCATCACAATCGGACCACTATTACGTGTGCTTTTACTTTTTCTTCATATGTATATTGAAATTTTATGGGAAATAAAACATAAATAGTGCGATACAATTAACACTCATAATATTTTGTATTTATTTAATGATTGTGTAAACTTGGATTTTTATTTTCCCTAACCTAGGAAAAACAGTTAAATCTTGTCGTGTGAGGACGCCATCTTTACATAATGTCAGTAATTTTAGTAATTTTAATTATAATAAAACAATAAAATGGTTTGAATCCTTGATTTTACTTTTAGTTAAGTTTATGTTATAAAGATGTAGCGAGAGTCACAAAAAAATGAGAAATAATTGTATATTATCTTCGAAAACTCTACGATACACTTTAAAGATAATTTAAAAGAAAACTTTAACCCACCTGAATGTTGGATAAAAGACCAAATCAGAAATTTGACGTAATGTGTCGTTGTTTTCTAAATCAACCATTTACTTTTTGAAATATTTTACCGTATAAACCCCTATACAACAGTAAATATTTTCAGGGATGGATCCTTGATTAATTTTAACCAAATAATCGTTCCTAAACAGTAGAGGACGTCAGTTTTTAATATTTACTGAGAAACAGTGCGTTAAAGAAAATTAGTTTGAGATAAAAATTTGAAAACAATAAGTAATTTGTTCTTTATCCTCATATATTATAGGTACCTACAAAAATTAAAACTCCAGATGCAGTTTTTTACAGCAACAATATTACAGGCCAAAGTTGACCCTTTCGAATATGAATGTGTTTTTTTATATTATTTTACAATTGCACTATCACTAATTGATGTTTCTATATACAAATTGAGATTTCCTTTTATTGTTGTTGTTGCAGTCAATAGCGCTTTGGGTTGTTTTAATCGTGGGTAAGCAAAATTTTAAACATTAATTAAAAATGGATCACTTTATTAAATTCATACAAACGTTGACTGGCAATACATTTTTAACTAAATTGTATCGATACTTTTTACAATGTTTCTTCTAAGTTGGAACAAGTCCACACATGTTCGATTGCTGAAATTAGATTTTAAGGCAGTATTCATCCAAAACAGATCATTGTATAATATAATAACACTTAATATAATATTGATATGGAAGTCTATATAATATTGATATGGAATTGAGTGGAAAGGAAAGCTTTGAGCATAGCGATCAATGTTTGTTCTAACCAAAACTTGACTTTGCAAAGTATTTTATCCAAATTGTCTACAAATGACATTAAAAATCATATAAAACGTTTTAAAATGTACATCAATATGTAATGAAATAAAATATTTTTCTAATTCGCAAATCGTCTCCAATTCTTTTAGGAAACTGAAAAAAATTATGATTACCCAAGTACACAAAAGGTACTTTTCTATATTGCGCACATGATCTGAAAGGATAAAATTATGTGATGAGTATTATAGTAAAACGCATGCATATAACACGACCTCACCTGACATAAAATAAACTATTACAATTGCAATATATTTTAATCAAAATTTCAAAGATGGCGTCATGTGAGGTCAATTTACAATAAATAGCTCTGGACAAATTTTCTATATGCATTATTTTTAATGTTGGTCCTTCTAAACCATTTTGAATTTATCTTCCAAAGACACTCATTATTTATACATAATTGAATTAATTTATTTTTCGTTTCTTTCATTTATAATAATTAAGATTTTAATCAAAATTTTGACAACCAAACAGAACAGATTTTCAGAGATATAGAATAAAAATCAAAAGACAGGCAATTTGAAAACAGTGAATGTCCAAATTCTTGCATACCATCAACTTTGGCAAGATTGGTAGAAAATGATTGTATACAATATGGTATGACATTAACATTTTGTATCTCCACTAGCAACTGTTCAAATTAATGGTATAACCATAGCCGCATAGCATCGTCGTACGCTTGGATTATAAATTTACATGTCGATTCTGACGCTAATACATAGTATTAAGAGACTCACAGTTAAGAGTTTTTTTTAAAAAGATTCTATTAATTGATATTCTGTTTATAGGGCTCATGGTAAGAAACCACTATAAAGCAAAATAAACCAGTATAAAGTATTGCCCATATGTTTGTCATAAAATATTACTCCTATAAATCGTTTTTTTTTTTTAAATAAAATTAACAAATGGGATAACACTTGCATGGCTTAAGGGCTAACCGCAACGAGTCTTTAACACAACATGTCAAAACCTTACGGAATTTTTACGGACAATTTAAGATTCGGCTACTCAAACCGTAACACAACTTGTCAATTGTTTTAACTTTATAATGAAGTTATTGATATAATTAATTTATAAAATTCAATTAACTTAAAACAAAACTAATAAATATTATGCAATTAAAACTTGTATCAGTTTCCACCACGCTAACGTTTCTGCGAAAGCAACCTCAACTTTTCTTATATTTCTTTTAAGATATACTTCTCTAAAGTCGCAATTTTCATCAAATGACGATTTAAGTACAAAGTTCTATTATTTTCCTGTCGTACCTGGAACTAAAACTTGGAAAGCAAAATTGATTGTTTATGCATATCCACCTTTCTTTAAAGAAAAGTGATGATGTATATAGGAGATAATATAAAGGGTTTGGAAGTCTTTGAAACAGTTCCATATTGTACAAATTGCTGCCAATCCTAAGGTATTAAAATATTTAAAGCTTTTATTTCTTTCTATTATTTTCAATCAGAACATGCACAGTATCAACTTCCATATGGGTGTTTCCATTTTTGGTCGAACAAAAATGTTTGATTACTAACTTTAATTTGAGGTTACTTAATGTTTTTATTTTTACTATAACAGTTATCAGCCCATATAGTTATACCCGTACCTGAGTTTGAAAGTTACAGTTGTTCCATTTTAATATAGCTAAAACCCTTTCATTTTTACCACGACCACCTTTGGATTCATCCCACATCATACAATGGGTAAACATATTTTGAAGAATCATTAGTAATATAGATAAAAGTCCTAAGGTTTCGTAGTCTTTTTGGGAGTTATACTCGCGTGAGATTGTTCCATTACTACCTGAATCTGGGCTAATTAGCTCAGCTTTAGACATTGATTTGTTAGCCTCCTCGCTAACCAATGCAATCAATGGTGCTTTTGAAAAATCGTGCCCACTTGTTTCTAATCGTAAGGGTCGGAATAAACCTTTTTGGTGTTCTGATCTGAAAAAATTAAGGAAAATCGCTAGAAAACTGAAGAATACAGCCAAACGATCTAATCATGCGGCTGATTGGGTCAACTTTCTAGTGGCACAAAAGAACTATAAAAAATGTCTAAGATCCGCCCACAGAGCTTCGTGGATAAAATTATGCGAGGAAATAAATAGTCTGTTAGCCAGACTTAATAAAGCTTTGGCTAAAAACGAGGTGTGTCGACCTGGTGTCCCTAGGCGTCCTGATGGCGAACTAACCTCGTCGTACAGGGAAGTTGGGGAACTCCTTCTTTCTGTTCATTTTCCCGACTGTGACATAATCAACTCTGATTATGTTGCTGTCGAACCCTCAAATACAATTGTTGATAACCCGAATTGGGACCTTGCTCGAAGGATTATCAATTCTGATATCCTTCGTTGGAGCATTTTCTCTTTTGATTCTTTTAAAACAGGTGGACCTGATGGAATTTTTCCGGCTGAATTACAGCAGGGCTTTCCACTTATTCAGGATCATCTAACCATGCTGTTCCAAGCATCAGTTGCGTTCGCGTACATTCCGCAATCTTGGAGCAGGAGTCATGTTGTGTTTATTCCTAAAGCTGGTAAGTCCGATTACACGGATCCGAAGGCTTTTCGTCCGATCAGCTTATCCTCGACTTTTTTAAAAGTTTTGGAAAGAATCATTGATAGATTTATCAGGGATGGTTGTCTATCTATTAAACCACTCAGTAACATGCAGCATGCTTACAGAGTCGGGAAGTCATGTCAAACTACATGAACTTGTGACTAGGATTGAAAGATCACTAGATTATAAAGAGTTTATAGTGGGTACTTTCTTAGATATTGCTGGTGCTTTTGACAGTACGTTGTTTTCAACGATTACGAAGACATGCGAAAATTTTGGTGTCGATTTAAGACATTATATGTTGGATTGAATCTATGCTTAAATCTCGAACTGTTGAGATAAAGCTGGATGATCAGTCAGTTTCCGTCAAAGTTGCCAAAGGTTGTCTACAAGGTGGTGTACTGTCACCTCTCTTGTGGCTCTTGGTAATCGATGAGTTACTTGTTATACTGCAACACTCGGGCTTTGTCGTGCAGAGTTATGCTGATGATCTTGTTCTGACAGTTTCGGGTAAGCACTTGAATGTCCTATCAGATCTAACGCAGCATGCTTTGTTAATTGTTGAAGCCTGGTGTCTTGATAAGGGCTTACATGTTAACCCTCTAAAAACGGACTTAGTTGTTTTCACCAAGCGCAGGCATATTGGTGACTTCTCTGTTCCATCTCTTTTTGGCAAAGTTATTACTAGATCGGATTATGTCAAGCATCTTGGTGTTTTCCTTGATAGTAAACTTTCCTGGAAGAAGCATCTTGATAGTAAGCTGTCAAAGCTACTGCCATTTTTTGGCAATGCAGAAGAGCTTTTGGTAAATATTGGGGACTGACTCCTAAAACGTTAGCTCTTATATACAAATCTATGGTCTTGCCAATGCTCTCTTATGCATCGGTCGTTTGGTGGCCAGTGATTAATCTGAAATCATCCATAGCGAAGCTTTGTGGCTTACAGGGCACTGATTGTCGGGCTATTACCGGTGCTATGTCCTCCACACCACTTATTGCTATGGAAGCTATCCTTTCTTTGCCTCAGTTGCACTCTTTCATACTTGGGTCGGCGTGTTCTGCGGCGTTCCGTTTGAGGTGCTTAGGGGTTTGGAAAAGTTTCGGATCCATTTTGGGTTATAGGCTCATTATTTCTCGGTACAATTCACTTATACCAGAAATTGATATGGTTAATGACAGACTGCTACCTGAGTTTGACTTTTCCAATTCATTCTCGGTAGAATATCCGTCTAAAGATCTGTGGGCTTCGCAGGTCTTTCAAAAACGATTGTCTGAATCTATAGTATTCTTCTCGGATGGATCGCGCTCTGAACTTTCTGCAGGGTTTGGAACATACTGTCCCGCGTTGGTTCAGAGTTCGTCTGGTTGTCTGGGTTCGTACTGTACAGCATTTCAGGCGGAACTGATTGCGCTCTCGCATTGTGTGTTTGCTGCTTTAAAGTATAGCTTTGCTGAGGAAAACATCATAATGTGTACTGATAGTAAAGCTGTGCTCGATTCATTAATAAACCCTTTGACTGTTTCCAAACTAGTCAAGGATTGTAAACTTTACATTAATCGTCTTTGCGTATTAAATAAAGTCTCACTAATGTGGGTCCCGGCTCATTGTGGCATCGAGGGCAATGAGTTCGCGGACTCCTTAGCTAAAGCTGGTTCTCGTTTGGAAATTTTCGGTACTGAACCAGCTACTCCTCTTTCTTTTAGTTTGGGTAAGCAAGCTATTAAGAAATTCATTATGTCTGTTGCAAAACAAAATTGGCGTGTTTCGTCTGGCTGCCGCTGGGCGAAACAATTTATTAGTGAACCCAATTTGAGGTCGACTAAGTTTGCTTTGTCTTTAAGGAAAGATCAGTTGAGGATCCTGGTTGGGATTCTTACAGGTCATGGCCGATTCAAAGATCTTCTTCATCGCATGGGTGTAGCTCAGGATGGTGTATGAGAGGACTGTCTCGAAGAGGTTGATGATTGCATTCACTTTGTCTGTAGTTGTCCGGCCTTTGAAGGAGTTAGGCTTCAGGTCTTCAACTCTAGGTCTATTCGGTTAGATCAAGTGTCTTCCCTGCCTTGGTTCAAGCTGATTCAGTTTGCTAAGGCAGCTACTCGCCTTTGTGAAATTTAATAGAATCCTAGGTTTGCACCATGGGCCCGTTGTGGCATTGAGTGCGGAATCCTTGAGGGTTCCAGCCATTTTAATAAAAAAAAAAAAAAGGTTTCGTGTATAAAAACTTGTGTATTTAGTCAAAAGAGGAGTGGGTAGATTTTTTTGAAGATCAATCTTCAAATCTTTTTGTTTTTGATTTTTAAATCATACTAGCCTGACATTTAAAAAAAACTCTGTATACACCCTGTATATATGTATATATATGTATGATATGTATATTATATATCATACCCATCTGGCTATGATCCAGAATATCTAAAATTATATATATATATATATATATATATATATATATATATATATATATATATATATATATATATTTATATATATATATATATATATATATATATATATATATATATATATATATATATATATATATTATATATTGCCTGATTGTTATATATAAAGGAAATAAACCACGTGACATAACAAAAGACATAAGCTGCAATATAACAATTAATACATCAATGTATTAATCAAAGTGTTATGAATGATAAAGTGGGTTTTGTTTGAAACATCAGTTATTTTATTAGCTTCAAGAGAAATATAATGAGTATCCAGAATTTCAGATTGAATAAAGCAGTTGTTTAACGCATTGACAGATCATTATGAATATAGTTAAATGTAGCCCTTAAGTTAGAGAAGAAGCTCAATATGCAGCCCCATGTATCGCGTCTCTATAACGATAATTTTTGTACCATTTGTTACGGGTTGGCAAACGTTGTAGGTGGTTAGCCCAAGGAACGTTGGTCTACAAACAATTCAGTGACCGGTACCAGTGTAGTTATTCAATTTATATTTTAAAATTTTTGGTCAATAACCAGTATCGAACTCGGTACCGTGGCGTTGTAAGCATTAAAAAATCATTACAAAAAAAAATGTTCAAACATATTTTTCCATACATAGAGATTGCATAAAACCAGTAAATTTTGCTCTTGATTTAATTGTGTACTCAATTTAAGTGTACGAGTGCATAAATAATCGTAATGCGAGTGTTAATTTATATACAATTAAATTTCTGTTAATGGTTTTAAATTTGTATATCTAATTACGTGAAATGTCTAAGTGGGTAGTGCCCACCTCGGCCGTTGTGACGGTTCCCGGCAGCCAAAATAAATACAAGCAAAAATGCGGATTTTTTTCCAAATTATGTTTTTGGAAAAATCTTACATGTTTTGTTGATTTGCATCAATTTTTGGTCAATTTTCGATCATAATCAATTTTATTGATCCAGATCAATTTATGTCAATTAATAACTTAGTATATAACGAGTGGGATTTCCATTTTTAAATGTGACAATGAATGGATGTTAAATCATAAATTATTAAACGCGTCGCGCAATACAAGTTTGCAGTCTAATAATATAACAAATTTATTTTTTTTTTGTTTTAATTCAACTTCTATTCTAAAAATAATCATGCATTTATATAGTGTATTTTAATATGTGCTTTGTTTTGCTTAACTCATCCTCCAGCTGTTTCAATTTTATAATTTAAAGTAAACGCAAATTTAATTGAGAAGAGAGAATTTAAACATTTTTCACACTACACCAAAAAAATGTATTGTTAGTTTTTTTTAGTATGCCATTTCAAGCGCAGTGGTCACGGTATACCTAACAATTACAGTATATTGTGAAATTAGTTAAGATCACTTGTGATCATTCATCATTAAACAATTCTATTTATGTGTGTCTTGCAATCTTGTGTGTTCACTTCACGCTTATTTTTATTTTTTGTATTTTTAACGATCGTCCCACCAAATTGTCTATTGTTTTATGAATATCATATGTTCGTTAGACTTTGTTTCCAAATAGTACGAAATAAAAGTAAGCTCTAAAGGTCACGCGCGGGTAAATAATTTTAATTTACAAATAATTTGGCGCCCATCAATTCGACATCAATCATTTTCTAGCCGTCGATCAGCATAGAATGTTGAATGTTTAACATACAATCATAAAAAATAAAATACATAACACAATTACTCGGTCAACCTAAATTATGTAATCTACTCTTTCTCTTGTCAAATGTGCTCTTGAAATTTTTCCGGATAGCCATCATCCGTGTAATATCGGTCGATGAGTAAATTTTTTTTAAATTTTAATATATTTTCTTTCTGAAAATATTTTTTTCAAATCGATCGTACTTAATAATTTGTAATATAATCCCCTCAGAATGAACCGATCGCATATAAAACGAAATCGTTTTTTTTTTTGACGATTGTGTTGTGTGTTAAAAATAAAATTTAGAGGAATACAGTTAGTCCACTAAATAAATGATCGGTTTCTATCAAATATACACATTAACCGAGGTGATCGCATGTATTGTGTTGTTGTTTTAATTTTTGCTTTTGCTGTTTTTCACGATTGCCCTGGGGTATTGAATCCACTCCATATAAGAACTCGTCTATTATCTATATTTGAGACTTTGAATACATTCTTATTTTTTAATTTTTTTATTTTCGTAATACTATAATATGTATACGGTTATCTTTTTCTAACATGAAAATTGAAGAAAAGTTAATGAAAATAATGCGATCGCAAACACAAAATGAGGGATTTTTTTTTTTAATTTAGAGTTTTTATTTAGTGCTTGTCTGTTCATTATTTATTCTCTTTTCATTTTTGTAAACAAAAGTTAGTTTGTAAACAAAAACTAAAAACAAAAAATAGGAAGATCGACTGTCGGTGATTAGGCAAATATTTCATAGGAATGTCAAGGTTGCATGATTATTTCATCAAATATACTATTTATTATGTATATATAGGTACTTTCATAAGCAGGTTTAAATATCAAATGTGACTAAAGAACCTTATAGTTTAAAACCTTATTGTTATATTTATATAATTAATTAACTTGTTTAGTTAGTTGTAAAATTTATAAGCCATCATAAATTCATATACATTTAGCTTAAATTAGCTTAATACTTAGTTAGCTTAATAATCAAGGTAAACATAAAAAAAAATTGCACATGCATACTAGAGCATAAATTTAATAATTTTTATGTAGAAGTAGACACCGCAAAGTACACGGGCGAAGCTACAATTGCTTAAAATGTAGCTACAATTATTTAACAAATAAATAATTAGATGAGCCGAATATTTGGTCCTGTAATTCAAATAGGTCTATTGCTATGGGTATTTAATTAGATTTTAATAGTATAGCAACTTACAGATCATTTGATAGACTGATAACTGCGAAATGGAAGTAATGATAGCATTATAGGACTAAAGATTAATATAAGATATATTATAGTAAATTTAAATCTAATATTTTTGGTGTTTTATGTTGTACCCAGATTTATATTTCTGATTTATGTTTCACAGTACTTATTCTGTTACTCTATGTTCTATGTTTTTTCTATACTATCATTATAAATGCAAAATTCTAACTTTATTTTTATTTTACGAGTATATGTAGAATATCGATCCTAATAATGATAATAACCAAACGGTTTTAACAGGTTATTCCCAGCTTGTACCGAATTAACAATCAAATTTTTTTTATTTGCTATCCCGAGCTTGCTGTACTTCTTTTCACTAGAAAAAGCTAAATCATTCTCTACTCCAAAAACCCACCGTCGCCAACCTCGACCTTTGCGCCTGCTAAATGGCAGCTCTCCTCTCATAGATACATCATCAGTTGAAGATCGGCTACCAGTATGTCAGAAATTTTTAATTTTTAATATATATATATATATATATATATATATATATATATATATATATATATATATATATATATATATATATACATATTAAATATATATATATATATATATATATATATATATATATATATATATATATATATATATGTATATATATATATATAGAAAAATTGTAATATGAGATTAAAGAGTATCGGGCACAAATTCTTGATGTCTTGTTTTTGACTTTAAAACATTAGTGTGACTATATATATATACAATATATATATATATATATATATATATATATATATATATATATATATATATATATATATATATATATATATATATATATATATATATACATATAAATATATATATATATATATACATGTATATATAATATATATATATATATATATATATATATATATATATATATATATATATATATATATATATATATATATATATATATATATATATATATATTTATACACACATACAATGTTCATTTTTTAGTGTGCATATACTTTAATTTGTGCCAAGGAAACTCAACGAACTTTCAAGTTTGATCTAAAATAAAATCAATTTTCATTTTTAAATAGATTTTGATTTTTTTCACAGATAGCCCCTCAATAATTTTCTGCCATCGAAAAAATTTAAACAAAAAATTAAGAAAATCCCAAAATACTATATTCAAGCATATATACGGCGAGTTAACAGTGCTTTATATAACTTTAGGTTTAAGCTTCTATGTGACAATGAAAATGTCATATTTTAATTATTGATTAAATTATAAATCATAGCGCTTTAGGTACAATTTTAAATGGATATAGAAGAAATTCATGGTCAACGTACAATTAGGTTTCACAGGAATTTTGGAAGTGTAATGTCGAATTCTTTCGTACTAAAAATTTTGACGGAAATTTGCTTTTTGACGTAAAGGCGACTTTACAGTTCAATTTCTTCTTTCATTCATTTATTCAATTTTCTTCGCTCATTTAGTAATTTTATTTGTATGATTCACACTTCTTGTGAAATTTCAGAACGAATATCGGAACGATTCGGTTTCCATCTTATATATATATATATATATATATATATATATATATATATATATATATATATATATATATATATATATATGTATATATATATATATATATATATATATATATATATATATATATATATATATATATATATATATGTATATATATGTATATATGTATGTATATATGTATATATGTATATATGTATGTATATATGTATATATGTATATATGTATATATGTATATATATATATATATATATATATATATATATATATATATATATATATATATATATATATATATATATATACATATATATATATATATATATGTATATATATATGTATATATATATATATATATATATATATATATATATATATATATATATATATATATATATATATATATATATATATATAAGGTGAAAAATACGTCAAATCACAAATTTATGGAAGTCATGTTTTAATTTTATGGTTTTTATGTTTTCAATTTATAGTCGTGATTAAAAAAAAATTTTTTGTAGAACATAATTTTTTTTGTTGTTGTTGGTTTTTAAAATATAGGGTGTCAAATTTTGAGAAAAATTTTGAATATTATGTAGTGTTTATGGCTATACAAAGAAAACTAATTATCCGATATTTATGATGTTGGAATAGTTTTAAAGGTAACAATATAAGGATTAATAAAAAATATAAAAATAGTAATTTTTTTAATTTTTTCATTTTCAAATTTTCCGCCAAAATGGTCTTTTTAAGTGTTTTCTCAAAGACCTTTTTTTTTATTTGATTTTTTATGTTTTCATAAACATACTAGATTTCCTAGTAACGTATTATTTTTTGTTTATATAATTTTATTTATTACTCCCGCAATGAAGATCAATTTTGGATGATTTTTATTTATGGGCTGCAACGTCTAATTATAAAATTAATAATACTGTACCAGTTTTAGTATGCTTGTTAAATATATTTAAATTTGAAATGCCAAGAACGCCATCAATTGCCACTACTGAAGATAAGTCTAATAGTAGTGACAGTGAAGAGCACCAAATAAAAATTGCGATAATTTTAAAAGAAATTAATAAAATATTGCCAGTTGTTAGCTTATCTCCCATATATACGAGTAACTTTATTGATACCATCGTTATTAATATCGTTGGTTGCTCGAATTGAACCTCTTTTGAATCAGTCTATAGAATATTAATGTAAGGCTGAGTTGTGCTCAAATAAAATTTAAGTTTCATTTGAACAAAACCTGTGATAAAATTCAGTTGTTGACCATTCCCGAAATTACTAACCATACAGCAAATGCAAAATGATGTTTAGCACTATACACAATATATAGTGCGAACAGCTAGGAAATAACAAAATAACAAACAAAACAACCAAAAAAACAGAGTCCAACATCATAAATATCGGATAATTAGTTTTCTTTTTATAGCCATAAACACTACATCATGTTTATTATTTTTCTCAAAATTTCTCCAAATTTAACACTCTGTATTTTAAAAACCAACAACAACAAAAAAAATTATGTTCTACAAAATTTTTTTTTTAATTAAGACTACCAAGATATTTTTAATCAAAATATTATCCACTTGTCCTGTCATTCCAGGTTATCTCCAACGACCGGACGGACAAAGGACTACAACAAATAGGGAATCCTTTGAGCTTCTTCTGGAAACTCATTTTTCGGGTTGTTCCAATTCTCCTCCTATTTTGCCAAAGGCTCAAAGGGTCAATAAGAGAACTATCTTGTTGGCAGTAAACAGTTTCAAGCCTTTCAAGTCTGCAGGCTTGGAAGGCATTATTCCTGGCGATATTCAGAAACCCACTGACTTTACTGTTCCCTGGCTTGAGGTGATTTTCAAAAGTAGCCTCGAACTATGTCACATCCCAAAGAAATGGACTGAAGTAAATGAAATTTTTATACCAAAGACGGGAAAACGCTCTCCATGCAATCCCAAAGACCTTAGGCCTATTAGCTTATCTTCTTATTTCTTGAAAATTCTAGAAAGACAGATAGAGACTTACCTCAAAGACTTAATCGATCCTGCGAAGCTGTCAGTGTCTCAGCATGCATGTATAGTAAGGGAAAATCGGTGGTATCTACTGCTTCGTGAGAATCTCAAACTGGTTACAGCAGGGTAGTGCGGGGAAGCAATTTCTGTGCTAAGGCTATGGACCATTTGTGTCTATGCCTCGTCCTTTTATTTGAAGGTCACCTAAAACTAACTACCTAACCACAAATTCAAAACATAAAAATCATAAAATTACAACATGACTTCCGGTCCCATTTACCAAATTTGTGATTTGACGTATATATATATATATATATATATATATATATATATATATATATATATATATATATATATATATATATATATATATATATATATATATATATATATATATATTTATATATATATTTATATATATATATATATATATATATATATATATATATATATATATATATATATATATATATATATATATATATATATATATATATATATATACAGTATATATGCATTATGTACACATATATGCATTACATACAGTATATATGCATTATGTATATATACATTTATATAATTCAAAGCAATAAATTAATGAATTATTAATATAAAATTTTCATCTGATGAATCATTTTAAAACTTAGTCAGTCTAATTTATTTTTTATTATAAGGTATCTTGACCTATCGTTGAAGGTTATAGTCGTAAATACATAAAGATTATAAGAATAACTTATAAGAATTCTTTTTAACATTCATAAATTGTAAAATAACAATTGTTAAATTGTTATACAGTTGCAATAAAATATTCAATATATTATATATTTGTTAATGTTCAGATTATTTCCGCGTCAAACAATATTTGTCAAAACAAATGGCTTGGCTTATATCTTTCACTTTTTATTTTTACCATGCTTTCTCTTTTACTCGATGTACAAAACAAAAAAATAAAATTCAAACAATAAAATAAAAGTCACATGACTGTTTTGAGCTATACAATTGGTTGAAAAAATGTTTGAATGAATAAATGAACGAAGAAATAGAACTGTGAAGTTGCCTTCACAATTCCCTGGGACCAAAAACCGTCAAAAGATTTTGATGGAAATGTGAAAATGGAAAAGTATATATTTTTCTTCCATTCTAACTTAACCAACACATAATTTAGAAATGTAAATAAATAAATTCGTTATTCGTGATTTTTTATTGTTTTTGATATTGTGTTTTTTTTTTTTGATACAAGTTTTTATATTATATGTTCATAATAAATTAATTTCTTGTTTGTGTACAGTTAATAGGTAATTTAAAAGCAAATTTTATTAATTAAAATAAATATGGAAATTAAAAAATGGTTCCTTCTCTTTTTCTCTTTACATACACAATGACAAAACTACATCAAATTTCGGTTAAGTTCTTTCGTGTCAACCAAAATGTACATTTTCGTAAAAACCCGAAAGAATTCGAAATAAGTTACCTTATGATTTAAACCGAAATTGCTATTATAACTATATGTGATAAACTTTAAACAAGACTAAACAAATTATAAAATTTGGGGTCAACAAATTACAAGACTATTTTTAACATTTCCATTATTTTTCATTCGTTTTTGTCCTATATGATAACACGATTTGAAACTTCATACATAAATTTTGAGGCACAACCACAAAATGAATCTATTGTCTCTAGATATTTTAGTCAAAACATAGTAAATAATCTTTAAGAGTTGATTGTAATTTTCTTATTATAGGACAATATAACAATTTATGAATGTTAAAAAGAATTCTTATAAGTTATTCTTTAAATCTTTATGTATTTACGACTATAACCCTCAACGATAGGTCAAGATACCTTATATTAAAAGATAAATTAGACTGACTACGTTTTAAAATGATTCATCAGATGAAAATTTTATATTACTAATTCATTGATATAAAAATTAACTTATTGCTTTGAATTATATAAATTTATATACATAATGCATATATACTATATATACGATGGAACTATTTTTTCGGAAATATATTTTTGATAAAATAAATATAAATGACAATAAGGAAAAAACTTAAAAGAATTATTTATAAAGTAATATAATTATAAATAAAAAATGTTTAACAAAACTAAGTATTATATCCATTCAGCACCATATATGGTATCATGACGAATTTTCCATACAATTAATTGGGTATAGTAAATAATATATAAACTGTCTATATACTCTGTTTTTCGTAATAATAGTGAGACATGCAAAGTATGACGATATAGTTTTACTATATACAGATTAATTGTTATCAACATTTTTAATTAATTTTCAATTAGCCCAGATCAAATGCAGCATACATTTAATTCCACTCAGAAGAAGCGTGACATGTACATTTTCGAACTGTACATTTTCATGATTTTAAGAAATTGGTAAGAAAACCATTTTCTTGAAATATATACGCATACATACTTACAAATTACACTACAAATTCAAAAAAAAAATAAATAAAATACATGTTTTGGGATAAAATAACTTTTTTTGTAATTTTTAAAGGAACCTTGTTTTAATAAAAACAAAGAATTCAATGTTTCTTGTTTCATATATAAAAATAAAAGTTATTTCAAAAAAGAAGTAAAATTTTCATTTTTTATCCAAATTTTTTCTAACAAGAAAAATTTTTCTAAAAATATATATAAATTAATCTTTTTTGTTTAAAACAGGAATTAATTTCGAGGGTTACTATCCTCTTCATAATCCTGTTCTACTTTGAAACCCGAATTTGTTTTTTTTTCCTAAAAAGAAATAATTGGATTCTTAGCCTAAACTTTATCATCTATAATTAATAAGTATTTTAATATTACATCTATTGTTTAATAAATTTCATTAGTATTTGAGATATATATCGGCTTAAAACTATATTAACTACTTAAACTACTTTTATCTACTTAACCTAAACTATATACATATATACAACATTTATTTAAATTAAATTATGACATAACATATTTATTTAATCGTTAATTTGTTCCTGAAAGAAAAGAGAATTATTATCGGGAGGGATTTATATCTTGTATTCCTCTGCGAGTGCTAGGTCCCACGAATGAGGAATTTTTGAGGCTTTCTATATTAGTGCGTTTCTCGAGATCTTTGTTAGTTGTGCATTTGTAGGTTGATGGTTTAGGCCAATCATCAAACATGAATCTAAGGCTGGTTGATTGTAGGGTTGATAGACTAGCCCATTGTGTTTCAAATAATAGAAACAGAAAATATGACAAAAAAAAAACATTATTTTTATATGGATTTCTATAGCACTACTTTACTAAATTTTTCATATCGGTTTTGTTTGCTGTGTCAACGAAAGTTAAAATACAGCTTGTAGTAGAGAGGGTTTTAGGCTAAACCCACTGTATTACAAGCCGTCTTCTGAAAAATTGTGTGTATTGGTGCTTCAAAGTCGATACAAAAAAATATTTAATTTTCTCATTTTTACATGTAAATTGTATACAGAAATTTTTTGTTAATAATAATATTAAATTAATTAATTTTATTAAATAGTATTATTTATATGGAAAATAATACTTATATGTGGTGCAGGTGTAACTTTATTGCCGTGCAATAAAGCAATAAGCAAGTACAGGACATACATAATAATAAAAAAGTTGAGGTTATGAGGTAAAATTTTTACTCTCCTTTGTTTTGTGATATGCGAATGTTTATGATATTTTACACTATATTCAAAACCAACACTATTGTATAATTATACAAGCCATGAAGCTTGCCTAAATAAAACATATTATGACTACTAATTGGCTATGTGTTAGTGAATTTGAATAAAAATCGAAACAAAAAATTATATTTTGTACTGTCCATTCTGCTTTAAATTCATAGTATATAGTATAGTATATAATAAAGTATATAATAATAACAATACTTCTCTCCATCAATACATACGCAATACAACAGTTCGTTTTGTTTTATTATATTTGAGTGTGAGTGCATTTTATATATGTTTTTTTTTCACTAATACAAAAATTTTGAAGTGTACCGTTTGTTTTAGTGTATCTGCGTACGAAACTTACGGCTTGTATAAACATTTGTGTTGGTTTTGATTGTGCGTGGTTTGAGTTTATTTTAGGTTTGCCGATTTTTTGCACGTGTTGCTTAAACCAAAAATGAAACCAAATGAATAATATTAAGAATATGAGGCGATCGTCACTAAGTATGATAAAGGCAACGCAACGGTGATCATGGATGCTGAGTTATACAACGGCAAAGTGTTGGACTATATTAAGGATATAATTAGACTTAATTGTGACTTATAAATTGTGCAGTAGTATTAACAAATGCATAAATAAATGTAGAGTTTTTCTTAGTAAACAAGAAATGAGGTACATGAAAATGATAAGGATTTTCATTTTCAATTATCCTTTTAAACACGTGGTTGGCTTTACCACGTTTTGGGCGGAGCCAAAATCATACCTGAAAAAAGTATATAAGAACATGGGTAACGCAAATTCGGGTTTCAAAGTAGTACAGGCTGATGAAGAAGATATTAATCATATTAAGATTAATTTATATATATTTTTAGAAAATGTTTTTCTTTTTAGAAAAAATTTCGATAAAAAATAAATATAACATTTTTAATTATCACATTAAAGAAAGTTTTACTTCTTTTATGATATTTTTTTTATTTTTATATATAAAACAAGAAGTATTGTATTTTTTGTTTTTATTAAAACAAGGTTCCTAATTTCGTTTCTATTTATAAACTTAAAAAGAATAATTATATAAAAGTGTACAAAATACAGTGCAGAAGGGTATTCTCATGCAACAATATAATTACTGATCATTTTAAACTAATCTTATTCTCTTTATCATTAGAAATGAACACTGCATTCTGATGCATAATGTAGGTTATTCCTAAATGTATAAATGGGATCTGTGCCTACACTGATTAGTTAATTAAAGTAAACCTAGCTAATATTTGTTTTGGGTATTATCATACGTATAATAACAATGTTATACTCTCAAATTTGTATAGTCCTTCAAGAGACTATTGTTAGAAATATTAAAATAAAATTACTGATTATAACTAAAACTATTAAATTCCTATATATTGTTTCGATGGAGTATAAACTTAATTATTTTCACTGATATAATTATTTCCATTTTATATTTGAGATAATCTTTCTAAAACCTGTAGGTCACAGGGCATTTTAAATTAAAGTAACGACTAAAGCATTTGTAGTATTAATAAAATACTTTTTATAAAGTTTTACTTTTTATAAAGTTAAATTCATATTTCGGGTTACCTTACCAATTAATTACAGGCACAACGTTTATTCCATTAACTTAGATTTTGATTAGATGTCTCATCCAATAAAAGTTAAGAAACTGTAAATTTCAGTTAAATGTTATGAGCTTGTGATACTATTTTGTTATTGATATTGCATAAAGGTATATGCTAAAGATCGGAAAGAATGGGCCAACAATTCTTATGTGTACACAGTAAAACAACTATTAATTATTTTTAAACTATTATGCAAAAATAGTCGAATTATTTTATATACTATACGATGTATTACCATAATAAATTAAACATTTATTTTGAATCATAATGATTAACTTTGTATAAATCACATTTTTTATTTAGAAAACTATATTCAAGGACATACAAAATAATTAGTCTTAAATACATTTTAATGTAAATGATTCACAGCACACCAAAACAATTATAATTTTTGCTCACAACCTTTTACACGCCCCCGCGTTCCTCAATCATCCCAATATACAAAAATAAAATAAAATTTCTTTAAAATAAATATTTACAAGAACAAAAAAAAAATAAGAAATTCGAAAAAGTTATTTATAAAGTTTTAAAAATAAAATATAAAAAAAAATAACAAAATTTGCATCATACAATAGTTTTGTGTAATAGTATAATAACAAAAATCATCGGTTACATTAAAATACTTTGATAATAAACCTCTAAGAATGGCTCTAAAACTAAGATAATTTTGAAATGAACAATACCTATCCTTAAATGACCAAAGGTACTATTACCATTTGTAGAATGGTTAATCATCACAATCAAACTATTTTATTTAACAAAATTAAAATAAAATAAACTATTACACGTACAGAAATTGTATTAAGTCTCACTCAGTAAAAAGGATGTTAAAAAATGATTTTTTTCCTATGGAATCATTTGACATAATATGACGAAATTCTTATACTGACGATTCTCATCAGTTTGCAGCCGGTATTTACCTTTAACTATAATTATTAAATAAACTTTTGCACGTACAGAAATTTTATTTAATTGAACTTTTTGGTAGAAAATATAATCGGCTAATCGATATCCGACAGACAGCAAGTCCGATCGAAATCAAGTGCTAAGAATTTGAAGTCCCCCTTGAAAAATTTGTCATATTTCAAAAACTGCGATAAACCACATACGTACTAATTTCTAACATTAATATTCTAATTTCTAACTACTTTCTTTATTCAATATTTTAAACCTTTTATTTGTAAAAGAAAAGGTCAAATTTAATCATTGATTACATTTATCTGGTTCTCTGAAGTTTTATAGTTGCGTACACCATTAAATTCAATATTTTGCTATTAGCATTTCAGTTAAAGTTCTCAGTTTCCGATGCCGCGCCGCTGTCTTTATTAAAGATTTGTTATTATGAGTAAAATTATGGTAACTGGAAATAGGTTTTTACTAAATGATATTAAAAAATAATTGTCGAATACCCATTTTTAACACCAATAAATATAAAATAGTAATAGTTATAGTACAGAAATGTTTGTCTCATATGTTATATATTGTAGTTATATATAAAAAATTATTTTCTTTTAAGATACTCGAGAGCTTCTAATTAATTGATAATATTAAAATATTGACCAAACTTAAAAATTTTAACCATATTTAATAAATCAGCTGTTGAAAAAATGTATAGCACGCGCATGTGACTAGACTTATCATCGTTTCATATTTGAAAATTGACATAACAATTTCGAGAAAAAGTTTCTTCGGATAAAAACATATTAACAAATATTAGTTTTCTTGTAAATACACATACCAAATTGTTAGTGCCAAAAATAACTATTTTCGAGAAAAACTATTTTAAATACTCTAAACAAACCATTCTCAAATTATGATTATGAAATTATATAAGTATAAAATAAAAATCTGAGTAGGTCGCATTGAATTTGTATACTTCCCACACAGTCAAAACATACAAAATAAGAAAAAGAAAGAAAGCGAGAGAATATATCATAAGATTTGAGAGAGAGAGAAACCTTCCATGTACTTTAACTATCTTCAGAGGTTTAATCGTCCTTATGATCATGGTATTATTATATTCCTAGTCCATTTAATTGATGACTGATATGGCAAAGTAGGTGGTATATATATATATATATATATATATATATATATATATATATATATATATATATATATATATATATATATATATATATATCTTGTGTGTATACACGTTGTGACTTTGTAAATTTTCTCGATTGTAACACATATTTTCTTTAAAAGAAAAACAAAATCTATAACGTATTTTAAGATCTCATGAGCTCGAGAGATCCGAATTTTAAAAAGAAAATTTGCTTGACACGTAAAAAAAACTAATTGCTCGTTCGAAAATTTTCAGTTAGCGAACCGCCGCGAGTGAGGATTGGTGTGTTTTATATTTTAAAAAAATTTAAAAAAAAATTTAAAACTAGCAAATACATTTTGCATTTTTAATTTAATTAAAATTGAAAAATTTATATATATATATATATATATATATATATATATATAAACATATATATATATATATATATATATATATATATATATATATATATATATATATATATATATATATATATATATATATATATATTATATATAACGATTATATTCAATTTTAATTATTTATCTATAAATTTAAGTTAAGTGGAAATTTGTGAAAAGTGAAAAATAAATTAGAAAATTAGAAAAATTACATAAAAAATAAATCCACCTTCGCAGTTTTTTTGATTTTTAAATATTTTTTTAATGTGTGCGCTATTAATAGAATCGTTTGTAATCTGAGATTTTTTCTTGCGGGTTTTCTAGTTTATTTAAACCAATTTCCAACGATTCTTCGAAATAAATATAGAATAGATTGCGAGTGAAAATAAAATTGATTTTCAGTTACTTTAATTTTTATTAAAATTTTCCAGAAAATAAAAAAATAATAATAATAAAAGCAGAATTATTTTTAATGGTGTTTGAGTGTCTCAATTAAAGTTTTATAAAAAAAATTCAAAGAATTTTTTTGCAATTATTTAAAAAAAAAGTGAAATAAAATAAAGGCAAATTAAAAAAAAAAAAAAATCAGTTTAAATTATAATTTTTAAGAGTGAGGGATTATAATTTAAATGCCTAAGCATGGGAGTGACTGATGATTTCGCTCCCAGCTTTACACAAAAGCCTCAATTGAGACAAGAAGATGATGGTAATCGTCTTATATTCGAGTGTCAATTATTGTCATCACCAAAGCCTGAAATTGAATGGTATCGCAGTGATGAACTGCTTAAAGAGGATTCCAGGACACAATTTAAGATACAATCCGTAGGTGAAAACAAATACACAGTAGTATTAGATCTTGATGATGTCGTCGAAACAGATGCAGGACTTTACAAAGTCAAAGCAAAAAATAAAATGGGAGAAGTTTCGGCTTCAATAAATTTAAATTTTAGCCGTAAGTATTTTGTTAAAATACAAAAAATTTTTATAGAATTTTCTTCAATTTAATTTCTTAAATATTAAATCTTTACACATAAACACTATATAAATTTCCCAAAAATTTACTATCCGAAAATCATAAAAATTTCAAATAAATTTCAGCCGCGGACGAACCAAAAGAAAGGTGAGAAGACAAATAATATTGTGTCTTGTGTTCGCTTTATATAATTACGTATATATATATATATATATATATATATATATATATATATATATATATATATATATATATATATATATATATATATATATATATAAATATATACATTTTATATATATATATATATATATATATATATATATATATATATATATATATATATATATATATATATATATATATATATATATATATATATATACATATATGTATATATAAAGTGGTTTCGCTAAGATATCCGCCAAAAGAAAAAAACAGAATCGCAAATCCAGCAAACCCAGCAAACCCAGAAACCTAAATATTTAACTTATTTCCTGTTACACACAAATCTAAAATATATTTTAAATTAAAACAAAAGTATATTTGGATTCGCTTTTGTATTCGCTTAGCACTAATTTAATTTTTTTTTTTTTTTATAAATTAACCTTTACTATAAGATGGTGTGTTTTATGAGAGGTGAGTAGATTAACCACAAATTTAATGCTTTTATTATTTATATCTTATATATAAAATATTAATTATAATGTTTATATCAACTAAATTAAAATAAAATAATTAATTAATACAAAATGAAGGCAAATCGACGGTATCGCACCGACATTCGCGAAAAAACCAGCTATTCGACAAGAAGATGATGGTAAACGATTATTGTTTGAGTGTCGTATACAAGCCGATCCTCGGCCAAATGTCATATGGTTTCATAATGGTACTCAAGTAAAAGATTCACCACGCCATAAGGTAAATATCCCTATATAAAATCTATATTACATTATACAATATATGTCTTACTCCGAAAATAACTGAAAATCAATGCTAATGGACAGAATTTCGGAGTAAATTTTTATTATTTATCAGTGATGCCCACTTATTTAGGAATTATAAAACGAAATAAAAAAATTAAGCCTACTTATATTTTTAGACAAATTTTTACTTATCAATATATCTTATCATATCTAAGTCTTATCAAGAAATATAATAACTATTTAGTATACTAACATCTACAAAAATCATTTTGCGGTGTATTTTATTAATTTTTACCTCTAAATTACTTAACACAATATTCTCTTTCATTTACATCCTTCACTAAGTACTTAATTCCCAAAACTCTATGAATTTAGTTAACGTTTTTTTTTTATAATTTAAGTCACCATTTAAAATAGTTGTGTTCTAACTATTAGAATAAACTATTATATCTCTCTAAAGAAGCCGTTACATTTTACTTTGATTAAATTAATTGTTTTGTTGCTTGTATCGAAACGAATTTTGTCTGCAATGACAAAACATTCATTCATATATACTGCAGTAAAGGTTCATTATCGATTACTACAATTTTGCATTAGAAAATAATAATCTCGTCAATCTTCTACTAATTTATTTATTGAGGGGCAATTAAGAATTCTGTTTAAAGTTAAAACACGATTGTTATTTATTGGCGTGCATCGTTTGATTTGATTACATCAGTGTAATTCTTTGATTCCTCTGTAAACGTTTTGCACGGCTTGTATAGACATTGTTGTAGGTTTTGATGTTAACCTAGCGTGTACTGTAGTAAGATTGCGACAGAAAAAGACGGTTTTGAAATTGAAGAAAAAGACGGTTTTGGGTAAATCAAAGTGGTCAATGCAATAAAATAATAAAGGATCCATATTATGGGTTTACATCAATGTGGTGTAAACTTAAACAAATTCACATGAACTAAGTTCAAATCGGCGTAACAAATTGGTTTCTATCCTTATAAAATTAAAATATTTTAGTACAAAAGGACCAAATTTTTAATATATTAATATTTTAATTTATGAAAATAATTAATTATACTATTTTGGTAGATTAGTGCAATAAATTTATAATTTATGTATGGAAATTATTTACAAATAGTACTTGATGTTACAGGAATTATTATTATCTTTAATTAGAACAATTTTATTATTAGTATGTGTTATAGAAGGTGTTACTTTTTTAACATTATTAGAGCAAAAAGTCTTAGGATATATTCAAATTCGTAAAGGACCAAAAAAAGTGGGGTTATTAGAAATTTTCCAACTATTTTGTGATGCAATTAAATTATTAACAAAAGAATAAATTTATCCATTGATATCTAATTATTTACCTTATTATTTTAGTCCAGTGTTTTCTTTATTTTTAGCTTTATTAATTTGGTTATGTATTCCTATTATGCAAATTTATTTACATTTAGTTTAGAGGTACTATCTTTTTAAGTTGTAACTAACGATTTAGATAATAAAGCAATAGTATCTTCAAATCAAAAAAGCCTAGGAGTTGAACTTCTGGCGTAAAATTGGGACAAATCAAATAATTGAAGGTAAATGTTATCTGTTTTAGTTTCGACGTTTTAATTTCCAAAGAGATTACTAAAGTAATAGTTGCAAGAAAATAGGTCTTTTTAATAATTCTTTTATGAAATCTCAATCTTTATAAACTCTATAACTTTAATATGTGGGCATCATTATCATGTAAAAGAGTACTAATACTCCTACATACGCACAACTATTAAGTCATCACCAGGCTACTATAATAAATTAATTTTATTTAAATTACAGTTAATGGTGGACAAAGATGGACATTCATACTTTGCTTCGTTGGAAATAAAAAATGTTACAGTAGAAGATGCCGGTAAATACAAAGTAACTGCTAAAAATGAACTCGGTGAAAGTAATGCAACTATTAGCTTAAATTTTGACAGTAAGTAAATGAAAAAACCTTTAACGGTTGTTATCATGCTTTTTGCTTTAGTACCATATATTATATACATCATACCACACAATATTCCGTATAATCGTGCCAGCCAGCACTCCTAACACCCCTATCCCAAAAACTATAAAGAAATACATTTTAGCTGAGCTCTGTGAATTATGAGTGTATTTATATTAATACAGTACAGGAAAAACTTACAGGTTCTACAATAGACCTGTGTCTAATCCGCTTTTCTAACCAATTTTTTTTTTGTTTGATTTTTTTTTTTTTTTTTTAACAATAATCAAATTTTACTCCCGATCACGACCGCGAATAAGAATACCCATCATAAAATATACAATAAATACAGAGCCAAGCGTAAAATATGTTTCCGAAATATTCCGAATCGAATAAAGGCGCCAGGGTTTCTGGTGGACCACCTCACACAAAACCAGATGTCTGTGTGATCCAAAAAAAAAATATCCAGAAAATACTTTAAATTATTCCGCAAATATTTTTGACAAAACATAACATTACTTTAGGCGATGAGGCACCTGTACCAGACGATGGAATTAAACCAACATTCACAGAACGTCCAATTATACGACAAACTGAAGACGGTGGAAAAATTACGTTTGAATGTCGGTGCGTAGGAGAACCCGAACCAACCGTCTTATGGTAAGTCGATTTATAATATTATAATATTTTATATATATATATATATATATATATATATATATATATATATATATATATATATAACGCATACACTATTTATAGGTACCATGGCCAAGAACAAATATCACAAGGAGGACGATACAAAATGACCGTTGAACGTGATCAAAAACTATATCATATGATAAAATTAGAAATATCAACAGTAGTAAATGGAGATCGTGGTGAATATCGTGCAATTGCTCGAAATAAGCATGGTGAAGGCGTGGCGACAATAAATTTAAATTTTGAAGGAACTGGAAAACCAAAGTAGAGCTTTATTCAATATATGAATGAAAAATTTACCAATAATAATAATTTTTTTAGAATACCTGATGGAAAATCACCACGATTTCCAAAAAAACCTACAATCCGACAAGATGGTGATATTCTTATAATGGAATGTATTTTAGAGGGGCATCCAGTGCCTGACATAAAATGGTATCAAGAAACAACGCGTATCACAGAATCGGAACGTTTTAAAATGTCCCGCAAGGCTATTTCAAAGGACACATATTTGCTAACACTTGAAATTTCATCGCCGACACACGATGATGGCGGCAATTATCGTTGCAATGCGTTTAATTTATATGGCGAATCTAATGCAAACATCGCTCTTAACTTCCAAGGTATTCTTATTCTTTACACACCGCGTATTATCCCATTTATAAATAAATAAAATTAACTCTTGTATGTCGTAAGTACGCCGGGAGTAAAACAAATGTTTTTTTTTCTATAGCTTTTCAACTTAATTAATTATATACATAGATTGATACGGTAATTTGAATTAATCATTAAAAATGTTCAATATATAAAATTATAGGTGCTGACGATGCAAATGGTTTTGCGCCATCATTTATCGAGAAACCAAAAATTATACCAAACGAAACGGGAACTCTTATTGTGATGAAATGCAAATGCAAAGCAAAACCAGAACCAGTCGTAACATGGTATCGTGGTAAAGATGTGGTTACAGAATCGTCTAAGATTAAAATTCATCAATCATCGATTGAAGAAAATATTTATGAATTAGTCTTAGAGATTAAAGATCCTAGTGCCCCGGATGGCGGAACATATAAATGCCATGTGAAAAACGAATTTGGTGAAAGTAACGCAAATTTGAATTTAAATATTGAAGCGGAACCAGAACCAGAGGGTGAAGGGCCAACATTTGTTGAAAAACCCAAAATTATTTCCGAAAATAATGGCAAATTAGTTATTATGGAAGTAAAAGTTAAAGCAAATCCGAGACCAGTTATTACGTGGAGCCGTGAAGGTCAAATTGTTAAAGAAACAATTAAATGTAAAACGACAATTGTCGATCAAAAAGACGATGTATATTTAATTCATTTGGAATTGATTGATCCGGGTCTCGAAGACTCCGGCCTTTATAAATGCAATATTAAAAATAATCTTGGCGAACTAAATGCTAATTTAACATTAAATATTGAAAGTGAGTATATTTAATTGATATTTTATTTTAAATTTATTTAATAAACAAATAAATCAATTTCAGTTGTTCCGGTAATTAAGGAAAAACCACGACTTATCAAGATTGTTAAAAAGCGTACCGTTATTATTGAATGTGTTGTTGCATCAAACTTTGAACCCAAATGTACATGGTTTAAAGAAACAGCTGCTATTAAAGAAACTGAACGTCATGTGACCGTGATAAAGAAAACACGCGATGGCGAATATTCTGTAAAATTGGAAATTAATCAAGTCACGGAAACCGACCGTGGTTCATATAAATTAATAGCGAAAAATGAACGCGGTGAAGCTACCTCTCAAGTAGTCGAGTTAACTGAAATAACTAAAGAAGATGAAAAGGGAGTGGCACCAATAATAATAAAAAAATTATTCGATCAGCATATCGAAGAAGGTTCATCGATTGATATGTTTGTTACATTAAAACAGGTTGATAAAAAAGTTCGTACCAGCTGGTACAAAGATTCGACAGTTGTTAAAGAATCCCGCGAAGTAACAATGACATTCGATGGTACGATTGCGCGCCTAAATATTAGTAAAACGAAAATTGAACATTCGGCTACTTATCGGGTTGTGGTTACAAACGATTATGGACAAGATGAATCATCCGCGCGACTCGTAATCGAACAAAAAGATGAAGAGAAAGAAGACGAAGAAGAAGATATTGTTGAAAAAATTAAAAAATCCGAAGAAGAAAAGAAAAAACAAGAAGAACAAAAGCTTGAGGACGAAAAGAAAAAAGAAGAAGAATTGAAAAAAGAACAAGAAGTGAAAAAGGTCGAAGAGAAAAAGAAACGGGACGAAGAAAAGAAAAAGAAGGAAGTGGATAAAAAGAAAGTCGAGGAGATTAAAAAGAAGGATGCGGAATCAAAACTGAAGGTATATAAACCGCGTGCACCGGAAAAGAAGGATAGTCCATTCGATGTACAACTTAGGCCTGCTAGAGTTAACAAGTATTCTGAGGTTTGGCCTTTCATTTCATTTTATAAGCTCATTTTTAAAGTTAGACGTGCCAAAAATGGATATCCTTTTTTTCATAGATGTGTTAATAATATTTTATCGTTAATTATTTTATCTAGACGTGATCATTTTTTACACTCCTTATTTTTTTATTTTATATCCTTTGTATCTAACATAAAAAATTGATAGGAAGAAGCAGAAGATTTGGCTACTAAAAAAGACGAAAAAGTCAAGGATATAATCAAAGTCGAACAGGTAAACATTTCTTTGTGTATTTCATGTTCTTTTCAATGTTATATATTTAAATTGTAACTAATATCCCAATTTTCCTTACCCTTTTAACAAATCACAATTAATAGGAAAACGAAAAAGATTCAACTGCCGCACCGAAACCTACGGAAAACGGCGAGGTTCCAATTGATAAATTGAAAAAGGTAATTTTTGTCGTGAGTAGTTTAAGGTTCATTTTGATCTTAAACTGTTTTGTGTGTGGATTTGATTTATCGAATTTTTATATATTATAGAAAATTAATCTCACTAAGCCTAAACAAGACAAGGTGGAAGAGATAAAAGAAACTAAAATAATTTCACATAAGAAATCGAAGGTAAACAATAGTATTTGTTATTTTCTCTTCCGTTTATATATTCTGTCTCGTTCACATTGTGTCTTGCTGTTAAATCTTTAGTTGCGGTTTGTTTTATTTATAGCAAATTTTGGCCAACTTTCATATTTTTTTTAGCTATTGTCCACTATTTGTCAATTTTCCGCTTGATACACTTGATATTTGCCGAATATTTCTAATAAATGTACATGATTAATTTATAAAACAGGATGATAAAGTGGATGAAGAAGTGGACGAAATTTGGGGTAACGACGATAATGATTCTGTAAAGCCAACCAAAGAAAAACCAGGAAAAGATGACAAACCTAAAATTACTGACAAAAAATCAACTGCTGTTAAGAAGGTTGGAATTATCCTTTTTAAATCTTTTTCAAGCTTTTTGTAGAATCCATTGTTCATTTATCTAAAAATGGATTGTTTTGTCTAAGCCTTTTTTTTTATATTACTACATAGAAATATTTTGTTACTTTTTAAATGTACATTTCTATTTAAACTCAGATTGAAAAAAAATCAGAAGTCAAAAAAGATGAAACAATTAAGGAAATTCAAAATGATATGGATAACACTTTGGAACAGGTTGGAAATTATATTAGTTTCTGTTTTTGTACTTTGACGATGTAATATGTCCTGTGTATATTATATATATATATATATATATATATATATATATATATATATATATATATATATATATATATATATATATATATATAAATATATATATATATATACTTTTCTTATCGATATAAGTGGTACTGCGATATCCGTATCCAACTAGTTTTGTCTTTTGATTCGAAATTTCTGTGATTGTTTTTGCTTTTTTTTAAATTCTGACTGTTAAGAAGTCCCGTTATTTTAGTTGTCTTTTGTAACAAATTAAATTTAATTTTGAAACATATATACAGAATGACAAAAAGATTGATGATAAAAATGTTGTTGAACAAGACGATCAAATTTGGGAAGATGATAAAGATACAAATGTTTTCAAACCTTCGTCTAAAAATGCCACCGATAAAGTTACACCGAAATCGGTAAAACTCGATGATCCAAGGGAAGTTACCGATAGCGATAAAAAACCGGAAGATAATGTCAAAAAGGTTCGGGATTTAAGATCAATGAGCTTATTAGATTGTTTTTCTGTTAATGCGAATTATATTGTAACGCTTTGTGAGATAAGATCATAACGAACTATTTTTTTGAACGTATAGGATGATAAAAAACTGGATGATAATCTAGTAATTGAACCAGCTCAAGTTGGTGACATATGGGGAAATATTGAAGACGATGATTTTAAAACAGTAAATAAACCAAAACCAAAAAGTACTTCAGATGATAAGAAACAGACGAAAAAACCTGATATTGATATTAAGAAAACACCTAGTGAAAAGGTTCCAGAATTAACTATTCTCGAGGTATTTTGATTTTTTTTGCAAATCTTTTGGGATGCTCCATTTATATTTAAAAAAAAAATCTTACTAAAATTATACGAGAAATAATGTTGTATTTTGCAGGACAAAACTGATATTTTACCTAAAACTAGTCGTTGGGGACCGCAAACAACATCGAAAGATGATGCGGTTCAAGAGGTACTAACTTTCCTAATTTGCATTCATATTTTAATCAAAAAACAGTAACAACAATTTATACACATTTTATAGGGGATTGATGTATTTGATCCAGAAGAGAAAACTAAACTACAGAAAAAGGTTGATGCACCAAATGAGCTAAAGGAAAAACGTCATCCTATACCAGAAACTGAAGCCACCAAAGACACGGTACCTGAGGTACTTCATATAAAACATCAAAAACTCACATTTAACTCATTCACACTAACATTTCTTAATTCAGGGAACCCCCGTTGAGCAAGAGCATGCTAAACCTAAAACTGATCGATGGGGTCAACCAATACCCGAAACTAAACCAATTTCTAATCAAACCCCCACTGTAGAGGAAACAAAACCTGAACCTAAAAAAGATCGATGGGGTCGTCCTATACCTGGCTCCGAAGAGCCTATTGAAACTCCCAAACCAAAGGTATACAAAGTGATAATTTCTTCTTTCATTTTTATAAATTGAAATATATGTTTTAGGATATACCAAATGAACCACTAAAACCGAAAAAAGACAGGTGGGGTAAACCATTACCCAATGTTCAAGAGGTACACACGTTTTTAGCTCTCTCTTTCTCTATTTCTCTTTATTACCAGATTTTTGCTTTGTCCCTTTATGTCTGTTTTGTGTTTGTCTTATTTTCTCTTATTTAATAAATACTTTTAAGATATACATTTATCTTAACAAAATTTTATTTGAATAAAACCTAATTTTTTTCAAATAACTTATCAAAATCTATATTTCAAGCAATATTTGAATTTATAGTTTCAATATATTTCTTAAAAAAATTGTTTCTTGCGATTTTAAATTTTATTATAAACTCTTAAAAAAGGAACCAAAAGGAACTGAAACTCAGGTTGATGTAAAACCGAAAGAAACAGACACTGAAGATGAAGTGACACCAGTGGGTAAGAAAATCGTTACTAAGCTACCAGACGAAACAAAATCTATTGAAGAGCCAAAGGTAGGTCTGATATAATGAATCTAACCGTATTTTATAGTTTCTTATGTAAAGTTAATAATTGTAAATAACTTAATTGTTAATATTAACTTTTAGGATATAAAGAAAATTGGAACACCAGAAAACCAGGATGATGAGGTAAAACCCTAATTGTTTTTCTATTTAATCCTATTTACTTATCTATTGTATATTTTAATATCGAAAACACAATTTATTTTATATTAAATACTAAAAAAATTATTATTTTTCTTTAGAAAAAGGATGCGTCTAAAACGACATTAAAAACGTTTGAAAAAGTAAGTTAATTTATTGTTTGTTGTATGTATGTTTGTTTTTGTTTTATTTTTATTCACTTTGTAAATATAAACCATTAATGTAAAATATAAATAATACTTTGTACAAATTTCATTAAAATCAAATCGAAAAGGCTAAACCAGATATTAAAAAGAAACCTAATGACGAGAGCGCGGTTGCTCCGGTCCTGGATGTTAAAACTCCAGATGAGGTAATTAGATTAGCTTTTTTTTATTTTTAGTTTTTGCATTTTCTAAGAGCTTTTTTATCATTGCACCCACATAAATACACACATTCTTTATAATATAAACTATATTTTTTTTTATCAAATAAGTCAACATTATCGGTAAAACAGGAATCAAAAAGCGAAGTCCGACGTCAATCACTTATTCAAGAAGAAATTATTAGTCAAGATGGCAAAGTTAGTCGAAAATCATCAATTCAGGTTTGTATTTCAATAACTCTTGTTTAAACCCGAATTTTGTTTATTTACGTGTTAAATGTCTTCTCTGTTTCTCTCTGTCTCTCTTTCTCTCTCTCTCTCTATATATATATATATATATATAAATATAAATATATATCTATATATATATAGGTCAGTGAAGATGTAAAGACAGAAAGCCGACGTGAATCTGTTACAGGAACAGTTGAGAGTCGCCGAGAATCCATAGCAGAAAAGAAGTCTAAGGTAAATATAAGGAACCATTCAACATCGAGTTTTTATATTTTTGTTTTAAATTATTTCCTTTTAATCCTTATTATTTATATTCAATATTTAAATAATCCTAAATTCCAAAATAAATGAATACAAAAAAAAAAAGATTGAAGATTCCCAACAGCCTCAAGCAGTTAAAATTGACGAGGTTAAATCGAAATTAAAACCAACTGAGCGTAAACCAGTTAAGGTGATTATTATCTATATTTAAAGATAAAGCAAGCTGGCAGCAAATTTTTTTTATTTTCTACGCACACACACAATGAAACACACACACACAATTCTGTTTTACCTTTTTTACTATACTACATACAATACACAATTTTCTTAGGGTTTCCAAAAATATATGTAAACGTGATAATCCCCAAAATATCGCCCGACACAGTGCGTACACAAACTGTACAATTTATCCTAAAATATTACAAAATGTTTAATATTTAGGCATTAATATTAATCAAATAATCTCATCAAATTTGAAATTGATGAATAAGATAAACTTAAAATTTATTTACAACGCACAGTGATAAAACTATGTTGTTTATTGAAAGAAACTATTCTACTCGTACAAATAAAATTTTACCAATGAAATTTTGATTGAATAACAAAGCTTAATTGTGCAAAACCTACTTTTATCACAAATAAATCGGTATTTTGGAAACCCTATTGTTTTTTCAATTTTTCATACATAATGTTGATACAATATATATATATATATATATATATATATAATATATATATATATATATATAATATATATATAATACATATATATATATATATATATATATATATATATATATATATATATATATATATATATATATATATATATATATATATATATAAATATATAAATACTCTTACTCTACAAAACTTTCTCTTGACTAAAACATTTTTTCTTTTTCTTTTTTTATACATTTTCCTGACTCAATTTCCAATAATAAAAATTTAGCGACAGTACGAATCAATGATATATGTCCCAGATGATCAATTTAATGGGGAGGACGCGACAGAAAAGGTTTTGTATTTTAATACATATATAAACTTAATGTTCTGTATCGTCTGTTTGTCCCAAAAAAAAATTTTTATGTTATATATTGTGAAGTCTCTAGAATTTTAAATCGTATCTTCATAAATGTCATTAGTATTAAAATAAAAGGTCACGCGTTTAAACTTTTTGTTCTTGGAAATTGAAAACAATGCTTCAATATTTTGAAAAAACAATATTTGATTTTTTAAAAAATTTTGATTTTTTTTTTAAATTTTTTAAATTTTTTTACATCCTACAAACAAATATTATAAATATATACATACATACTTAAACAGAAAGTTGAAGAGGAGAAAAAGGAAGTAATTGAACTACCTAAATTACGTAAGGTTGAACAAAAACCTAAAGAAGAACCTAAAAAAGAGGAAGTTAAAAAAACTAAAGCTAAAGTAATGAAGAAGTCTAAATATGAAGAGCTACCTGAAATTCCCGATTATGAACGTCC
>OY744478.1:13742921-13775854 GCA_963556175.1 Tipula confusa | reverse complement strand
CTCTGACATAATTATGAATATACAATTAATTTAATTAAAATTAATTAGTAACACTGTGTACGCCAGGTCAAGATTAAAATTTAAATGTTGTATCTTAGGTGGCACTAATTAATTTTAATTAAATATACTAAATAATATAATTAAACAACTAATGAATTTCTTATGATTCTCTAGCTCTCTTCATTATTTTAAATGTGCAATCAGCCTATCTATCACACAGTGTGTAATATAATTATATATAAATATATATACATATGTATATAGATATGTATATATATATATATATATATATATATATATATATATATATATATATATATATATATATATATAATATTAAACTTACTTTAGTGTGGCTTTCAACTCTATATGAATGTTATCCGTCCTGATTTTAATATTTAATTTAATGTTTATTTTTATTTAGATTTAGTTACCCTAAGCCCCGCCGAAATTCTTCGGCTATGTATTAGGCGCACCGCCATCTAAAAAAACCAAATAGAAAAAGCTTATTTAGTATGTATCAATAATTCTAGATGAGCGCTATCGCCATAGAAATTCGCTTAGTCGTGCCAAACTTTTATTTATAGAGCCTACATAGATTAGAGCTGGAACACAATTTTTTCAACGGATTCAAAATAGAACTAACGATTTATATATTTATCACTTTTTAATCAGTAATAAACACCTTCATATATACTTTATTATGTGGCTTATAAAGTTCTAGCTTATAAGTGTGTAACTTCAACTTTGATTTTCTAATTAATTTTAAGTTTATTAATTTTTAAGCAATTATCAAACAATTTGTACCATTATTTTCTATTTCATTCTTACACCAAAAAAAAAAAAATGTTTAATATCCTTTCTCAATTCTTTGTTATATAAATAAAGTTGAGATTGCGCCCTGGGGAGGTTCTTGATCCAAAGGTGAGATAAAAATACAACAAATATATTTTTACATACAAATCTGATTTCAAAAATGTCAAAAAAAAAAAAATGCCGTTTACTGCATATGATGGCTCTTTTAATTTTTTTTTTGTCGTTTAGTTTTATTTTTTATCTCTTTTGCACACATCACATACAAAACAATACAAAAATAAATTTTTGAATTTTTTGAAAGATACGCGCGCTCTTCCCTCCAGTTTATTTGGGTTTTATATTTCAGAACCGTGAAAATAAAAAAAAATATTCATTAAATAGAATTTTTTTTTCGTTTTTGCATAGAAAAAAGGTGGACGTCCCGGGGAATTGGAAACGGGATCTAAGGTCTCTAAATATATAAAATTTATCGTGTTTTCAAATTTTGTTTTTAAATATAGACTAGGAAAACGTAAATAACGAAAAATCATGTTGTTAATATTCAATTTTAGTTTTCTAGCTTAGAGCCACAGAAAATTTAAACAAGAGAATTTTCTCTTTTTATTTTCTCTGGATTATTTAACATAAGAATATCATATAAATATTTTAGTTTGTTTTAAACTTTATTAAATTTATTCGCAACTTCTTTGTATTCAATTTTTAGAATAAAAAGCAGTCCATTCAATTTTCAAATTTTCAGTTTTTTCAAATTTTCTGGACACAATTTGTTATTATGTGTTCTTAAGCTCATTTAAACCAAACCATTATAAAAATTAGTTTTTTATTTCTTTAAATAGATATTATATTTCAAGTAACTTAACTTAAAAGAGTTTAAAACTTTATTATTTCAACCTTTAATTCAACATTTTTTAAATAACATTTTTAAAGTAATTGTAAAAATTTCACAGACTTACAGAGTTCTGATGTGAAATCGGAAAAATTTGTACGCTAGCGTAATACATATTTTCTGACTAGGAGTATTAATATGAGACTAGGCCTATGCCTAGACTTGAATTCAGAATGTTGCGATATTATTTAAAAGGGTTCAAGTTCATTTAAACTTGTATATGTCTATATATGTGCATTTATACAACATTTATAAATATGCATACCTGTTACATAATATAAAACATACAGACGTATAATTTATTTGTTTTTGTAAATAACTGGGAAATCTCAAAAAATTCGAATTTTTTTTACTATATTTTTATGTGTTTCACTCTCTACTCTCTAACTTTATTTCTGATATAATTCGCTACTGTTTTGTTTAAATGTTGTTTTTTTTTAATTAATAAAATTTATGTTTATTATTTATAGCTTTTAATGTTGCAGACTTTACATTTAATTAATTTCATTTTTACTCTTACTGTATTCTTTGTTTACTCTTTCTATTTATAACACATAAATGCCATTTCTGTAATTAAACATCAGTATATAGAAAAAAATTTCCATCATATTCATGATATTAATTTTTATCTGTTTTTTAATTATAATATAATTTACAACTATCCAGCAACGACGAAGACCTTCGGTTGATATGCGACGTCCAAGTATTCAGGATCTTGAGGATAAAATAAATCAACCATCTACGCCCTTACGTGATATTGGTAATGAAGGACCACCGGCCATTGTAGATGTACAAGAAAGCTATTCAGCTGTAGAAGGTTTGCCAATCCCGCTTTGATGCCCCGCTTTTTGCATTTTGTATTTCGCTTTTTAGCTAAAAATGTTTAAATCTTTAAATAGATTTCTTCTTGCTATTATATATAAAAATCATATCAAACTATCTCAGATTCCACCGGCTACATGACTGTGCAAGTCGAGGGTAATCCAGCACCAACATTTAAATTTTATAAAGGCGTTACGGAAATTATTGAAGGTGGCCGATTTAAATTCTTAACAGACGGTGAAACCAATACTATTACGTTATGTATCCGAAAGAGCAAACCGCTCGATGAAGGAAAATATAAAGTAGTCGTATCGAATATTCATGGTCAAGATTCAGCTGAAATGCAATTCTTTGTCTCAGACGCAAGTGGAATGGATTTCCGTGCTATGCTAAAAAAACGAAAATATGCCAAATGGGCAAAAGATCAAGAAGATCCGAACTGGGGTGATTTGAAAGAGGTTGACAAACCATTGCCAGCACTCAAGAAAGTTGAACGGGTACGAATGTTTTGTCAATTTTTAAAAGCTACCTTTTTTATATTTTTGGTTTCTTTGCGTTTTTGGCTTTTTAAACAAAAACCGATTTTGTTTTATTTTTGGAAATTAATTTTTTTTTTTAACATTTTTTTAAAATATAAAAATTAAGATAATACAAAAAATTTTAGCAAGAAGATGAAAATACTAATTTGACGGGTTGGTATCGCGACATCGACGATAATGGTAATAGTTTTATTGCAGTAATAATAAATGGGGAATTCGTTTGTTCATATTTAATATGCGACTTGCCTAACACAAATCCAGATTGGGTAAAAATCAAGGTTCGAATTTAACCTTAAAAAAATCCTCCTTATTTATATTGGATATACATCCACTCCAAGACCATTACCCACAAACCATTGTTTTGTATATACACACACACACAAACATATCAAAAGCTTGTATGCATGATGTTCAGTTTTTTTTTAATTTTTGTTTTAATAAATATTTAGAGATCAGCGTCAAGGAGACAATCACTTGCAGAATTAATACCAGACTGGCCAACATTACAAAAAGTCCAACGTGATGGGGTGCGAGAGTATAAAAAACAATTATATGGCCTACCTCTCTCTATTTTTACAAATAATTTTATCTCAAAATAAAATTTCTACTTTTGTTTAATTTTTCAGAAATTCTCCGCTGAATTCAAGTTTCTATCTACTAATCGAATAAATTGAGGAAACCTTCTCATCAAATGCATGGTTCATACACTCAATCTTAGTTTTACCCTTTAAATTTACTCTCACACACCCGTACCTCTTTACAAAGAAAACATTTTGAGCACGAAATACTTTTTCATGTATATATATATATATATATATATATATATATATATATATATATATATATATATATATATATATATATATATATAATATGTGTGTTTTTTGCCTCTTTTATCTCTATTTTACTCTCTTTTTATAAACACTTCTGTATCATTTTTTATTATTTTGAAAAAACCCAAACAAACGATAATTTTTTATTTTGAATATTTTACATATTTTATATAGGATTTTTAATGAGCTTTTTGACGGGTTTTCGCATAAATGCATTTATAATCTTGGGCCTGATTACTTCATAATTAAATAAAAGAATTAATTGAAATTTTGTTTTTTTAACATCTAGAAACAAGATTCTTTCTTGCGTCCATTAATTGATCAACAAGCCAAAGAAGGAAAAGACAAAAAAGTCACATTTGAAGCTGGATTTAGTAAGCCAAATTGTAAACCAAAATGGTTTTGCCGAAAGGATGAACTTTTCACAGGATCCAAATATAAATTTAAAAATGAAGGTGACTTATATCAATTGGTTATCATGAACCCAAAAGTAGAAGATACTGCTAAATATACGATTGAAATTGGTCAAACAACATCGACTGCATTCTTAAATGTAGAAGAACCTGATCCATGCTATACATTCACAAAACAACTTAAAAAGAAATACGATGGTTTTACACAGCATGAATGCACACTTGAATGTGCGGTAAGCAGTAATATGGCGATTGTATCTTGGTGGAAAGGTACTAAGAAACTTGAAGACACCGAACGTTATGCCATTACAAAAGAACTATCCGGTAATTGCAAGCTTACAATCAAAGAGTGCGTTTTTGACGATGCTGGCGAATATTCGTGTAAAATTGAAAAACAAACCGATAAAACTGACACTACGCTTAAAATTATTGAGTATCCTTATAAATTTGTTAAAGTACTTAAATCTCAACAACTAATCGAAAAAGATACCGTTACATTGGCATGTGAATTGGATGATGCACGTGGGGATGTTAAATGGTTTAAAAACGATGAAGAAATCAAACCAGATAAACGGATTACTGCAGTTAAAGATGGTCGTAAACGTAAACTTGTTCTTAAAGATGCTAAAGTCACAGATGCCGGCCACTATAGATGTACAACCAATGCAGATAAAACCGAAGCGGAAATTATTATCAATTGTAAGTTTATTCGAAAAATGGAAATTTCCAAAATAAATTTATACTTATTTGCGAAACGATAGTTTCCAATATAATTTTGAAAAAATACACAACGACAAATTATTTTTAATTCACAGATCAAAACCGTTTCACTAAGAAACTAAAAGATACAACTGCAATTGAACGTGAAAAACTTATACTCGATATTGAGTTACAGGATCAAACTGCTCCAGCAGAATGGAAATTCAATGGCAAACCTATTGTACAAAATGAACGAGTTGAAATTAAAAATTTAGGTGGTGGTAAACATCAATTGATCTTTAATAAACTTGAAATGGATGACGATGGTGAAATTACATGCGAAAGTGGTAAACTTGAATCCACATGTAAATTAACTGTGCAAAAAGGTGAAAGTAAACCAGAAATAAATTGTCCAAACGAAATTGAAGGACCCATAAGTGCACCATTTGTTATTGAAGTGCCTTTCAAAAGTAAATATTATTCAATATTATTAAATTGCAAATTTAATTTAGAAATAATTTAATAAAATAAATCAAATTACAAAAACTTTTATTCAAATTAATAATATAATAATTCTAAATAAATATTAATTAATAAAATTTTTAAATTATTATTTTTATAAGTTTGTTCATACATTTAAAAGTTTACTTTACATAATTTAATTACTTATTTATTATTACTTATTTTATAGTTGACGGCACAAAACAAAGTCCAATTGAAGCAAAATTGATCAAGGATGGTAAACCCCTACCAGTAAAAGATGTCGAGGTATCAGTAGGCGATGGTAAAGTTATATTTAAAGTCAAAAAACCAAGTCGCGATCAATCTGGTCCATACCAAATTAAATTATCGAACGCCCAAGGTGAAGATGTCAAAGATGTCAAAATTACAATGCAAGATGTTCCACAACCACCAGAAGAAGTTAATGTCAACGAAATATTCCAAACATCATGCGTGGTCAGTTGGAAACCACCAAAAGATGATGGTGGGGCACCAATATCAAAATATGTTATTGAACGACAAGATTTAAGTTTGAAAGCCGGTTGGGATAATGTTGGCGAGGTAACTGGCAATAAACCGACAACATTTAAAGTTATTGATTTAGTACCGAAAAAACAATATAAATTCCGTATTCGAGCTTTAAATAAGATTGGGACAAGTGAACCTGCTACATTTGGCAAACCTGTACTCGCTAAAGATCCATGGGATGAGCCTGGACAACCGAAAGATGTCAATGTCGTTGATTGGGATAAAGATCATGCCGATCTTAAATGGTCACCACCAGAAGATGATGGAGGAGCCCCAATTACTGGATATATTATTGAGTATAAAGAAAAATTCGGAAAAGATTGGGTACCTGGATGCGAAGTACCCGCTGATCAGTTTGCAGCTACAGTTGATGGTCTAAAAGAAGGAGGGCAGTATGAATTCCGCATACGGGCGATAAATCGTGCTGGACCAGGTGCTCCGAGTGAAAATACAAAAGCAATCATTGCCAAATGCAGATTTGTTAAGCCATTTATTATTGGTGATGTTTTGGCCAATTTGGTGGTTAAAAAAGGACAAATTATCAAATACGATATTAAGTTTGGCGGTGAACCCGAACCGGATGCTAAATGGATGAAAGAAACAAAAGAAATTGTAAAGGATGCCGAGCAACGTATTACCATTGATAAATTTGAGCGTAACTCAATTGTTACAATTCGTAAGGCAGTTCGAGCAGACTCAGGCAAATACAAAATTGTCTTGTCAAACACATCGGGCACAATAGAATCGGTTGCTGATGTCATTGTATTAGATAAACCGACACCTCCAAAGGGACCATTAGATGCCGAAGAAATTCGGGCAGATCACGTTAAAGTTAAATGGAAGAAACCCGATGATTCTGGTGGTTCTGCTGTTACTGGCTATATTCTCGAAAAAATGGACATGGATACTGGACGTTGGGTACCGGCTGGTGAATGTGGTCCTGATGATGATAGTTTCACATTCAAAGGATTAACACCAAACAAAAAATACAAATTTCGTGTTAAAGCGGTTAATAAAGAAGGTGAGTCGGAACCACTTGAGACAACTGATGCAATTTTGGCTCGAAATCCATATGATGAGCCTGGTCGCCCATCCAAACCAGTTATTGATGACTATGACAATACAAGTGTCACATTAAAATGGGAGAAACCAGAAAAGGATGGTGGCCGTGCAATTACACACTATACAATCGAGATGAAAGATAAATTTTCACCGGACTGGATTGAAGTGGCGAAAACTGACGATCCAACATGTGGAGCTAAAATAGATGGCTTAAAAGAAAAACAAGTGTATCAATTCCGTATAAAGGCCCACAACAAGGCAGGACCCGGTCAAGCATCTGAACCAACAGACAATCATGTCTGTAAACATCGTAATCTTAAACCACGTATCGATCGCACAAACTTTAAATCAATTATCATAAAAAGTGGCCGAACTCATAAATGGTCAGTTGATATTAGTGGTGAACCACCACCGACTATTACATGGGTGTTTAAGGATGACGTGACATTGACTAACACAGATCGATGTAAAATCGAAAACGTCGATTATCATACCGACTTTACATTAACAAATGTTGTGCGGAAAGACACTGGTCGGTATACGTTGAAAGCGGTTAACGCATCTGGTCAGGATACTGAAGTTGTTGAATTAACTGTACTAGGACGTCCAAGTCCACCAAAAGGACCTCTTGAAGTAACAAATGTTACCGCCGAAGGTTGTAAATTAGGCTGGAAAAAGCCAGAAGATGACGGAGGATGCCCAATCAAAGAGTATGAAATTGAAAAAATGGATACCGCCACAGGTAAATGGGTCCGCGTGGGCCGTGTACCTGGTGACAAAGTACCACCCGAATTTGATGTGTCTGGGCTAACACCTGGAGCTGAATATAAATTCCGCGTTTCCGCAATTAACGATGAAGGTGATTCGGAACCATTAGAAACCATTTGTGGCATAGTTGCTAAAAATCCTTACGATGAACCTACTAAACCTGGTGTACCAGAAATTGTTGATCACGATAATAAATCAGTAAATTTAAAATGGACACCACCACGATCGGACGGTGGAGCACCAATTGAAAAATACATAATTGAAAAGAAAGAAAAAGGAAAAGATTGGGAAAAAGCTGGCGAAGTACCCGGTACTGAAAGCGAGGCGAAAATTGATGATCTTAAAGAAAAAGGAGAATATCAATTCCGTATTGTAGCCGTTAACAAGGCTGGCCTATCTCCAGCTTCCGATCCATCAAAGATGCAAATCATGCGTTTCAAATCATTGAAACCAAGAATAGACAGAACAAATTTGAAACCAATCATAGTACGATCGGGTAAACCAATCAAATACGATGTGGATATAACCGGTGAACCTCCACCAACCGTGACATGGTACCACAAAGATACTGAGATTTCGACCAAGGACAATTACGAAATTGTTAACATCGATTACAATACAAAATTATCGATTAACGATTCATTGCGTAAAAATACTGGTGTATATAAAATTAAGGCTGTCAATCAACATGGTCAAGATGAAGCTGAAGTAGAAGTGACAGTTTTGTCGGCACCAGGTAAACCAAAAGGTCCCCTCAAAGTATCTGACGTTACTAAGAATGGATGCAAAGTTAAATGGAATAAGCCAGAGGACGATGGTGGTAAACCTATTACCGCATATCAAGTTGAAAAATTAGACTCTAAAACTGGCCGATGGGTTCCTGTTGGGCGCACCAATGGAAATGAAACTGAAATGGATATTAAAGGATTACAAGAAGGACATGATTATAACTTCCGAGTTCGTGCTATTAATGATGAGGGTGAATCAGATCCTTTAGAAACTGATGCCAGTATTAAGGCAAAGAATCCGTATGATATTCCCGGTAAACCAGGTGTACCAGAACTTGAAGATTGGGGAGCAGAACATGTTGATCTCAAATGGGAACCACCAAAAGATACTGGTGGTGCTCCGATTATTGGTTACGTTATTGAAAAGAAAGATAAGTTATCGACACATTGGGATGAAGTTTTAACAACAAATGTAAGACATTTTTTATTAAAAATTTATTAGTTATGTATTTAATTTATTAATCTAATTTAACAGTCACCTGAACCAAAAGTTAAGGTACCAGGACTTAAAGAAGGTAATACTTACCAATTTCGTGTACGAGCTGTTAATAAAGCTGGACCAGGCGAACCAAGTGAATCAACACAACCTCATTTGTCTAAGCATCGATTCTGTAAGTATAATAAATATAAAAAAAATCAACTTATCCATTAATTTTTAATTTATAATCTAATATAATTAGTGAAACCACTCATCAATCGCGAGAAATTGCATCCAATAAAGGTGCGCGCTAGTTGTCCTGTTAAATTTGATGTTGATATTCGCGGCGAACCACCACCAAAAGTTACATGGTTCTTTGGACAGAAAGAACTCGAATCAACACCAAATCTTAAAATCGAAAATATTGATTATAACACGAAATTTATTTTAACCGATACGTCACGCAACGATACAGGAATATATAAAATTGTAGCTGAAAATTCTTCCGGTACTGATGAAGCTACCGTTGAAGTTACAATTTTGGATAAACCAGGAAAACCACAAGGCCCACTTGATGCAACTGAAGTTCATAAAGAGGGTTGTAAACTAAAATGGACAAAACCGAAAGACGATGGAGGTTTACCATTGACAGGATACGTTGTTGAAAAACAAGATACAGCCACTGGTAAATGGGTGCCATGTGGTCATGTGGACCCTGAAAAGACTGAACTTAATGTTACAGGACTGGAACCGAATCATAAATATAATTTCCGTGTCAAGGCTGTTAATGAAGAAGGTGATTCTGAACCACTTGAAACTGATGGTACAATTGTTGCCAAAAATCCATTTGATGTGTCTGCACCACCAGGCTTACCTGAAATAACAGATTGGGATGAAAATAGTGTTAAACTTAAATGGGAGCCACCATTACGTACTGGTGGAGCACCAATTACGGGTTACGTTGTTGAGCTTATGGATAAAGATTCTGGAAAATTTATCAAAGCTCTCGAAACTAATGGCCCTGGTTGTACTGCAACAATACCTAAACTTGAAGAAGGCAATCAGTATAAATTCCGTGTACGTGCAATAAATAAAGCTGGACCATCCGATCCATCCGAACAAACAAACTGGCATACAGCGAAACCGCGGTTCTTGAAACCAAGAATTGATCGTACTAACTTAAATCCAATTATGGTAAAAGTAGGTTTATCAGTCAATTTGGATGTAAATATAATAGGTGAACCACCACCAACCGTTCAATGGTTCTTTAAAGATACTGAACTTACAACGGATGATGATTATCGCATCGACAATATCGACTACAATACTAAATTATTTGTAATGAAAGCACGCCGTAACCAAACCGGTAAATACGTAATCATTGCAAAGAATGAAGTTGGCGAAGACAAAGCCGAAGTTGATATTACTGTTTTGGGTAAACCAACTAAACCAGGTGGTCCACTTGATGTTTCCGATGTCAATAAACATGGTTGTAAATTGAAATGGAAGAAGCCTGAAGATGATGGTGGTACCCCAATTGAATATTATCAAATTGAGAAATTGGATCCACATACTGGACAATGGATTCCATGTGCTAAATCAAATGAACCAGAAGCAACAATCACTGGTTTACAAGAGGGTAAACCATATAAGTTCCGTGTCAAAGCGGTGAACAAAGAAGGTGAATCTGAAGAATTAGAAACCGATGGAACAATTATTGCAAAGAATCCATTTGATCCCGCATCAAAACCAGGCCGTCCCGAACCAACCGACTGGGACAAAGACTTTGTTGATTTACAATGGACTCCACCCAAAGAGGATGGTGGTGCCCCAATTGAAAAATATATTGTACAAATGCGTGACAAAGCTGGCCGAACATGGCAAGATGCTGTAACCGTGCCTGGAGACAAAACAAAAGCTAAAGTACCAAATGTTGAAGAGGGACATGAATATGAATTCCGGGTAGTAGCTGTAAATAAAGCTGGACCAAGTGAGCCAAGCGATGTTTCAAAATCAGTTATTGCTAAACCAAGATTTTTGGCACCTCACATCGATCGTAAGAATCTTGCCAAAAAAATTATACGTTCTGGTACAATGTTACGAATGGAAGCCGATGTTCAAGGCGAACCCGCACCAAAAATTGTATGGACTTACAAAGACGATACGTTACGATCAGGGGATCGCCTTAAAATTGATAATGAAGAGCACAAAACCACATTCATTTTACAAAAAATTAAGCGTGCGGATCGTGGTACTTATATTGTAACAGCAACAAATGATTCGGGAGTTGATAAAGTAGAAATCGAAGTTGAAGTATTGAGCAAACCGACAAAACCAAAAGGACCTCTTAAAGTTTCTGATGTAAGTGCTGAAGGTTGCAAACTCAAATGGGACAAACCAGAAGATGACGGAGGCGAACCAGTTGATCATTATGTTGTGGAAAGAATGGACACCGACACTGGAAGATGGGTACCAGTTTGCACAACGAAAACCCCAGAAGCTGATGTTACTGGCCTAAACGAGGGTAAAGAATATCAATTCCGTGTTAAGGCCGTTAATGCCGAAGGTGAATCTGATCCACTTGAATCTGAATTACCAACATTGGCAAAGAATCCATATTCTTCACCTGATACACCTGGTAAACCTGAATTTAAAGATTGGACTCGTGATCATGCTGATATTAAGTGGACCGCACCCGAAAACGATGGTGGTGCGCCAATTACAGGCTATATTATCGAGAAAAAAGATTCGGTAAGTCCAAAATGGCAAAAGGTAATGGAAACACAAGGCACAAAATGTGATGCTCGTATACCCGATTTAATAGAGGGACAAAAATATCAATTCCGTGTTAAAGCTGTTAATAAAGGTGGCCAATCAAAACCATCTCAGCCATCCGATAGCCTGTTAGCTAAAGATCGTTTTGCGGCACCAAAGATTGATCGCACAACACTTAAAGATCAAATAATTAAGGCTGGTCAACATATTCGATTTGATGTAAAAATTACTGGTGAACCACCACCAACCAAGTCTTGGTTCTTAAATAAGGCTCGATTAGAAGTTGGGCCCGACTTTAACATTGACTTTGAGGATTATCGTACAAAATTATTTATTGGTGTTGCGACACGTGCTCACACGGGTAAGTTTACAATCAAAGCTGAAAACGATTCAGGACGTGACGAAGCAGTTGTCGAAATAACAGTACTTGATAAACCAGCGAAGCCCGAAGGGCCTCTACGTGTCAATGATGTGCACAAAGAAGGATGTACGTTGAAATGGAATCCACCTTTAGATGATGGCGGTGTACCTCTTGATCACTATGTGGTTGAAAAATTGGACACGGCTACTGGACGTTGGGTACCAGCAGGCCGTACAAAGGAACCAAAGATCGAACTAAACAATTTGACACCAGGTCAAGATTATAAATTCCGTGTCGCAGCTGTTAACACTGAAGGTGAATCAGAACCACTTGAAACTGACAAGCCTATTACAGCCAAAAATCCATTTGATGAGCCTGGTGCACCAGGAACACCAGAAGCTACGGATTGGGATAAAGATCATGTAGATCTTAAATGGAGTCCCCCAATAAATGATGGTGGAGCACCGATTACAGCCTATGTAGTTGAAAAACGAGAAAAGGGTACTGGCAAATGGCTAAAAGCGGCTGAAGTTCCAGCTGACGAATGCAAAGCAACGGCACCAGATTTAGAAGAAGGTACCGAATACGAATTCCGTGTACGCGCTATAAATGCTGCCGGTCCCGGTGAACCAAGCCGCGCTAGTCAACCAGTTACAGCGAAACCACGTAAACTAGCACCCAAAATTGATCGCAAAAATTTGCGCAACATTACAATTAAACAAGGTGAACCAGTATTCTTTGACGTTAAAATCATCGGAGAACCAGTTCCAACTGTTGAATGGAATTTCAATGATAAGTTAATTGATCAAACCAGCTCTCTTCGTATCGAAAATGTACCTTACAACACGAAATTCTTTAATGATAACCCTGAACGTAAAGATTCGGGTATATATAAAATTACAGCTCGCAATATGTATGGACAAGATACAGCTGAAGTTGAAATTGAAGTAATCACAAAACCTGGTAAACCTGAAGGACCACTTGAAGTTTCAGACATTCATAAGGATGGGTGTACATTGAAATGGAAAAAACCAAAGGATAATGGTGGTGAACCAATAGAAGCCTACGCTGTTGAAAAATTCGATCCAGATACTGGAATATGGTTACCAGTAGGTAAAACAAGTGGGTCGCAACCAGAGATGAAGGTCGATGGTTTAACACCGGGACACGAATACAAATTTCGTGTCAAAGCAATCAATAAAGAAGGGGAATCAGAACCGTTGGAAACAATTGGAACAATTGTGGCAAAAGATCCGTTTACGGTGCCAACTGCACCTGGAGCTCCAGAACCAGCTGATTGGTCAGCCAATCATATTGAACTTATATGGCCGGAGCCAGCTACCGATGGTGGGTCACCAATTACTGGCTACATTATCGAAAAGAAGGATAAGTATAGCCCAATGTGGGAGAAAGCCGTTGAGACCACATCAGCAACGCCAGCTGCAACTGTAAATGGCCTCGTCGAAGGAAATGAATATCAATTCCGAGTTATTGCCGTAAATAAAGCTGGACCATCGCCAGCATCTGACCCAGGAAAAATATTTACAGCAAAACCACGATACCTCGCCCCAAAAATCGATCGTCGCAATTTGCGTGATGTCACAATATCAGCTGGTACTGCACTGAAATTCGATGCTAATATTACTGGGGAGCCAGCACCAACTGTTGAATGGCGCTTCTGTAACATGCCATTACATTCAAGTAAAACTGTTCAAATTGATGATGTTGATTACAATACAAAACTAGCAGTTCGCCCAACAAAACGTGGCGATTCAGGTGATTATACTGTAGTTGCTACTAACAGCTCTGGCAAAGACCAAGTCACTATAAACGTAACAGTTACTGATAAACCAACGGCACCAGAAGGTCCATTACAAGTAAGTGATGTTCACAAAGATGGTTGCAAATTGAAATGGAAACGACCAAAAGATGACGGGGGTATACCGATTGAATATTACCAAATTGATAAAATGGATCCAGAAACAGGATGTTGGGTACCATGTGGTCGTTCAAATGAGCCACAAGCTGAGGTTACCGGCCTTACACCAGGTAAAGAATATAAATTCCGTGTTGCCGCTGTAAATGCTGAAGGTGAATCTGAACCATTAGTAACGGAACAAGCAATTCTTGCTAAAAATCCATTTGACGAACCTGGGAAACCAAACAATTTGCGTGCTACAGATTGGGATAAGGATCATGTCGATTTAGCATGGACACCACCGTTGGAGGATGGCGGATCGCCAATTCTTGGCTATGTTGTTGAGAAAAAAGATAAATTTGGACAATGGGAAAAAGCATTGGATATACCAGCTGATCAATGTAAAGCAACTGTTCCTGATCTAATTGAAGGTCAACCCTACGAATTCCGGGTTCGTGCAGTTAACAAAGCTGGTCCTGGTGAACCAAGTAATGCAACACCAACTATTATTGCAAAGGCACGTAACCAAGCACCACGCATTGATCGAACAAATCTGATCGAAGTGCGTATTAAAGCTGGCCAAAACTTTGTATTTGATGTTAAAGTAAGTGGTGAACCAGCACCCGAAACTAAATGGCTTCTTAATAAGAAGGAGGTAAAACCAAATGAACGTGTCAAAGTCAAACATGTTGAATACAATACAATTTTGAATGTTAAAAATGCTACGAGAGCTGAATCAGGCACATATACCATAACAGCAGAAAATATTAACGGTAAAGATACCGCCGATGTTAAAGTTACTATCCTTGATAAGCCTACACCACCACAAGGACCACTGAAAGTCGAAGACGTTCATGCTAATGGCGCGACATTGAAATGGCAACCACCAACTGATGATGGTGGTCAACCAATTGAAAAGTATGTGGTTGAAAAAATGGACGAAGCAAATGGACGTTGGGTACCAGCCGGTGAAACAGATGGTCCTCAAACATCACTTCCTATTGATGGCTTAACTCCGGGCCATAAATATAAATTCCGTGTTCGTGCTGTTAACAAACAAGGCAAATCTGAACCACTTACCACCGCTCAAGCAATTGATGCTAAAAATCCATTTGATGAGCCAACAAAACCAGGCACACCCGAAATCAAAAATTACGATAAAGATTTCGTTGAATTGCAATGGACAAGGCCAGAAAGCGATGGTGGATCACCGATAACCGGTTATGTTATTGAAAAGAAAGATAAATATAGTCCTGATTGGGAAAAATGTGCTGATATTCCGGGCGATGTCACAACGGGAAAAGTGCCCGATTTAATCGAAGGCTTACAATATGAATTCCGCGTTCGTGCAATAAACAAAGCTGGACCAGGTACACCAAGCGATGCTACCAAGCCACACATCGCACGCGCCAAAAACTTGCCTCCAAAGATCAATCGTGATTTTATGATTGATTTAAAGATTCGCGCAGGACAAAACTTTGAGTATGATATTCCAGTAATTGGGGAACCACCACCATCTAAGGACTGGACCCTTAAAGAAAATATTGTAATTAATTCCGATCGAGTTAAAATAATAAACGAAGATTATAATACAAAACTTCGAGTAATTGATGCCAAACGCGCCGATAGTGGTGTATATACACTAAAAGCTCGCAATATTAACGGTGTTGATTCAGCAACCGTTAATGTAGTAGTACTTGATATTCCTGGAGTACCAGAGGGTCCATTACATCCCGAAGAAGTAACGAAAAATTCATGTTTACTAAAATGGCGTCCACCAAAGGATGACGGTGGTTCTGATATTTCACATTACACCGTTGAAAAATTAGACACTGATAATATGCGATGGGTACCAGTTGGTGATACGCCAATACCACAAATTCGTGCCGATCACTTAATTGAAGGCCATGATTATAATTTCCGTGTCCGTGCTGTAAATAAACAAGGCGAATCACAGCCATTGGTTACTTCACAACCAACTACAATTAAGGATCCATTTGGAAAACCTGAAAAACCAGGACAACCAACACCTGTCAATTGGGATAAGGACCACGTTGATTTGGAATGGACACCACCTAAAAAAGATGGTGGATCACCAATTACTGGCTATATTATTGAAAAGAAACCAAAATTCGGACAATGGGAGAAGGCAGCCGAAGTACCCGCCAATAAAACATTTGGTACAGTACCTGATTTGACGGAAGGTGAAGAATATGAATTCCGAGTTATTGCTGTTAATAAAGGCGGACTAGGTGAACCAAGTGATGCTTCAGTACCAGTTATTGCTAAGCCACGCTTTATCAAACCATATTTCGATAAATCACTTTTACAAGATTTGATTGTCCATGCCGGAAAGCGAATTTTATATAAAATTCCAATTCAAGCTCAACCAAAACCCAAGATTGAATGGTCGATTGATAATAAAAAAATTGAACCATCCAAACATGTGGACATTAATTTGTTCGGCGCTGAATTAACGTTTGAAATACCATTCTCTGTACGTAAACGTGATACCGGAAAGTATACACTTACGGTATCAAATGAATTAGGAACATCATCAGCTTCTGCTTATGTTACTGTATTGGACAAACCAACGCCGCCACAACCCTCTTTAGATATAACTCGAATTACAAAAGAGGGATGTCAATTAACATGGCGTTTACCACAAGATGATGGTGGTTCAGCCATTTTACATTATATTATAGAAAAAATGGACATGACCCGTGGTACATGGAGTGACGCTGGTATGAGTACAAATCTTACACATGAGATAACACGCCTAATTCATAAAAAGGAATATTTGTTCCGTGTAAAGGCCGTAAATGCCATTGGTGAATCAGAACCACTCGAAGCACCAAAGAGCATAATTGCTAAAAATGAATTTGATGAGCCGGATGCAACATCAAAACCACTTGTTACTGATTGGGACAAGGATCATGTAGATTTGGAATGGCAGCCACCAAAGAACGACGGTGGATCGCCAATTACTGGTTATATTGTACAAAAGAAGGAAAAAGGTTCACCATATTGGGTGAATGCTGTTCATGTGCCACCAAAACAAACAAAGGCCACTGTACCAGATTTAACAGAAAATCAAGATTATGAATTCCGTATAATAGCTGTAAATGCGGCTGGCCAATCTGAACCATCAGAGCCATCCGATATGGTAACAGCGAAGCCAAGATATTTACCACCCAAAATTAAAACTCCACTTCATGATATTCGTATAAAAGCAGGTCTTATATTCCATGCCGATATCGATTTTGTTGGTGAACCAACGCCCGAAGTTATTTGGACTAAAGATTCGAAGCCCTTGGAAACTAATGAACGTTCCACAATAACATCGGTCGGACATCACACTGTTGTTCATACCGTAAATTGTAAACGTGGCGATTCCGGAACATATCATCTATTATTACGTAATAGTTCTGGTATTGACGAGGGCTCATTCCAAGTGATTGTACTTGATCGACCAGGACCACCAGAAGCTCCATTAGAATACGAAGAAATTACAGCAAATAGTGTTACACTTTCATGGAAACCACCTAAAGATAATGGTGGATCTGAAATTACGGGATACGTTATTGAAAAACGTGATTTGACACATGGAGGCGGATGGGTTCCAGCTGTTACATATGTTAATCCCAAATATAATCATTCTGTTGTACCTCGGCTTCTTGAAGGAACTAAATATGAATTCCGCGTATCAGCTGAAAATTTACAAGGTCGTTCAGATCCATTGAACACAGATAAGCCAATTGTTGCTAAAAATCAATACGACGCACCCGGTAAACCTGGTAAGCCCGAATTGGTCGATAGTAATAAAGATCATATTAAAATTAAATGGATGCCACCAATCAGTAATGGTGGATCACCAATTATTGGCTATGATGTTGAACGTCGAGATCAAGCAACAGGACGATGGATTAAAGTTAATAAAGAACCGATTAAGAATAATGAATATAATGATGATCGTGTTCAAGATGGACATAAATATGAATACCGTGTGTCAGCTGTAAATGCAGCCGGCAACGGTAAACCAAGTGATGCATCAAATGTGCTAACTGCTAAACCAATGAAAGAGAAACCTAAGTTATGGCTAGATGATTTAGTAGGAAGGAAAATCAAAGTTCGCGCCGGTGAACCAATTAATATTAATATACCATTATCGGGCGCTCCAACACCGACCATTGAATGGAAAAAAGGAAGCTTCCGTTTACCAGAATCGAATCGCGTTTCAACTGGTACAACAAGCGAAAAAACACAACTCCGAGTCGACACATCAAACCGTAATGACGCGGGTAAATATACAGTTACAGCAACCAATGAATTTGGAAGTGATTCAGCTGATATTGAGGTTATTGTGGTTGATAAGCCTGGTAAGCCTGAAGGACCATTGTGCTACACACAAACAACACAAGATAGCGTTGCACTTTCTTGGAATCCTCCAAATGACGATGGTGGCGGTGATATTACTGGATATACTGTTGAGGTTACAGAAGATGGTACCGATGTATGGCGTCCAGTACCAGGATACTGTCCAAAAACAGCATTTACTGTCAAAGGACTAACCGAAGGTAAAAAATATAACTTCCGCGTATGTGCCGAAAATATACATGGAGTATCCGAACCACTTGATGGCAAACCAGTTGTTGCTAAGTCACCATTTGATCCACCAGACGCACCATCACAACCAGAAATTACTGCTTACAGTCCAAATTCATGCAGTTTGCAATGGCATCCACCACAATATTGTGGCGGAAAACCAATTACTGGTTACTATGTTGAGAAACGTGAACGAGGCGGGGAATGGGTTCGTGCTAATAATTATATCACACCAAATACTAGTTTCACTGTACCAGATTTACGAGAAGGTGGACGATATGAATTCCGTGTTTTAGCTGTAAACGAGGCAGGTCCAGGTAAACCAAGTAAACCTTCAGAATCAATGATAGCCCAAGCACAACGTTCTAGGCCTGATGCCCCTGAACCACCAAAAGCGGATCGCATAACAAAAGATAGTGTTACACTATCATGGCGGCCACCACGCAGTGATGGCAAAGCCAAAATTAAAGGGTATATCATACAAAAACGAGCCAAAGGTGACCGCGATTGGTCCGACGTTAATGAAGTTCCTATTCGTGATACTGTTACAACTGTACCAAAACTGAAAGAAGGTGAAGAATATGTATTCCGTGTAATAGCCGTGAATGAAGTTGGTCCCTCAGATCCATCAAAACCAAGCCAACCTGTTGTTGTTGAAGAACAAGCAAATAAACCATGTTTGGATTTATCAGGCGTTCGTGATATAACTGTACGTGCTGGTGAAGATTTCAGTATTCATATACCATATGTTGGATTCCCTAAACCAACAGCCCAATGGTTCGCAAATGATCAGCCAATTGATGAAAATGATACACGTGCTTTCCAAAAATTGACAGATGATGCTGCAAGTATTGTTGTTAAAAATGCTAAACGCTCAGACAATGGACAGTACCGTTTGCAACTCCGTAATCCATCAGGTTTCGATACAGCAACTATAAATGTTCGTGTGCTGGATCGTCCTGATAAACCAGAAAACTTACGAGCTGACGAATTTGCTGGTGACTCATTGACATTATTCTGGAATCCACCAAAAGACAATGGCGGCGGTGAAGTTACAAATTATGTTGTTGAGAAACGTGAGGCTCGCTCACCAACATGGACAAAGGTGAGCAGCTATGTTACAACACCATTTATTCGAGTACGAAATTTGGCCATCGGTAAAGATTATGAGTTCCGTGTAATGGCTGAAAATCAGTATGGTCAATCAGATCCAGCCATAACCGATCATCCAATAAAGGCTCGCTACGCCTTTGATCCACCAGGAGCACCCGGAGCACCTAAGGGTGTCGATACAACGGAAGATTCGATTACAATTCAATGGACAAAACCACGCCACGATGGCGGTGCACCAATTACTGGCTATCTAATAGAGAAACGATTAATTTCTGAAGACAAGTGGACAAAAGCCACTCATGCTATAGTACCCGATCTTATTAATAAGATTAATAATTTAATCGAGAATCATGAATATGAATTCCGTGTCGCAGCTTTAAATGCAGCTGGTCAAGGTCCATGGAGTTCATCGTCCGATACTCTTATATGCCGTGCTCCACGATCATCGCCAAAGATTACATCAGATTTGAGTATTCGTGATATGACTGTGATTGCAGGTGAAGAATTTAAAATAACTGTACCGTTTACGGGCAATCCAAAACCTAAGCCGTCATGGACAATTAATGGTAATGAAATATTACCAGATGAACGTATTAAATTCGACACAACCAATGATACTACCGTTTTCTATAATAAATCGGCGAAACGTTCCGATACCGGAACCTATACAATAAATTTAGCAAACACTGAAGGTAGTGATTCGGCATCATGTCATGTTCTTGTGGTTGACAAACCATCACCTCCACAAGGACCACTCGATGTTTCAGATATAACGCCGGATACTTGCACATTGTCGTGGCGTACACCACTCGACGATGGTGGGTCACCAATCACAAATTATGTTGTTGAGAAAATGGATCAAAATGGTTTATGGGTAAAAGTAAGCAGTTTTGTAAGAAGCACACATTACGATGTAATGGGACTTGAACCAAATCGTAAATACTTTTTCCGGGTACGCGCTGAAAATCAATATGGTTTAAGCGAACCACTTTCTCATGAAGATGGAATTTTAGCTAAGTATCCATTCACAGTGCCAGATGCACCAAGTGCACCTCGAGTAATCGATTGGGATACAAATGCCGTTACACTTACATGGGATCGTCCACGTCACGATGGTGGATCACGTATTCAAGGCTATAAAATTGAATATCGTGATATTGCTGAAGATGCTGGTTGGCGTACTAGTGATTTCTTGGTTAAGGACAATACATACCAAGTATATAATTTAGTTGGAGGGCACGAATACGAATTTAGAATTCGTGCCAAAAATGCAGCTGGTCTAAGCAAACCATCGCCATCATCGAAACCATTCAAATTAAAGGATAAATTTACAGTACCATTACCACCTGGAACACCAACTGTTGTTAAAGTTGGTAAAAACTACGTTGATCTTAAATGGGAACCACCAAAGTCAGATGGAGGATCTCGCATTACAGGTTATGTTATTGAACGACGTGATGTCGGCGGTGCCCTTTGGGTTAAATGTAACGACTATAATGTACTTGACACCGATTACACAGTAATTAATTTAATCGAAATGGCTGATTATGAATTCCGCGTTTTTGCTGTAAATGCAGCTGGCCGTTCGGAACCATCACTTTGTACTATGCCTATTAAGGTGTGTGAAGTGCTTGGTGGTGAAAAACCAGACTGGATTAAAAGATTATCAAATCAATCGATTCCACAGAATAAATACACAGTATTTGAATGTGAAGCCAGTGGTAAACCTGAACCAACTGCCCGCTGGTTACGTAATGGTAAAGAAATTACAATGGGAGGACGATTTAAATCCGAAAGCAAGAATGGTGTATTTAAATTACACATTTCGGATTGTACTCATGATGATGAAGCTGATTACACATGTGAGGCACATAATTCTTTAGGATTTGTACATACTAGTGGTCATTTGAAAATTGGAAATCCCCCCAAAATTGATCGTATACCAACTGATCTCTATTTGCCGGAAAGTGAAAATACTAAAATTAAAATTTTCTATTCGGGCGATCAACCAATGGATGTTACAGTAAAGAAAGATAATCAAATTATCAAAGATTCTCCACACATTAAATTTACTGTATTCGATGACTATGCCATAATATTTGTAAAGGATATTATCAAAGACGATGCTGGACTATATAGTATTAATATTAAAAACGAGAGTGGATCAACATCAGGACAATTTAATGTTCATATAACTGGATTACCAGGGCCACCACAAGGACCATTAGAAACAACAGAAATCTCTCGACACAGCTGCAACGTTGCTTGGAAGCCACCGACTTATGATGGTGGACTCAAGATTACACATTACGTTGTTGAGCGTAAGGATGTGGATCTACCACACTGGATAACGGTATCTAGTTTTGTCAAAGATACTAGCTTTACAGTACAAGGTTTAACTGAAGGTCAAGAATACTTGTTCCGTGTAATGGCTGTGAACGATAACGGAATTGGCTTACCACTTGAAGGTGTTAATCCAATTCGAGCAAAACCACCATTCGATCCACCATCCCCACCTGGTATACCAAAAGTATTGGAAATTGGTGGCGATTTTGTACATCTCGATTGGGAGAAACCCGAATCTGATGGTGGATCACGTATCCAAGGCTACTGGGTCGATAAACGTGAAGTTGGCAGTACAACATGGCAACGTGTCAATGTTGCACTTTGTCCAACAAATCAAATTAATGCAAGCAATTTAATTGAAGGTCGTCAATACGAGTTCCGTGTATTTGCTCAAAATGAAGCTGGTTTATCAAAAGAATCTGTTGCTTCAACATCCGTTAAGATAATAGATCCAAAAGCGGCCACTCCACCAGAAATTATTAAACCACTTAAGACTGCAAATTGTATTCAAAATCATAACGCTCAATTTGTTTGCACAATTACGGGATCACCGAAACCTACTATAACATGGTACAAGGGAGCCCGCGAAATTACTTCCGGAGCCCGTTACCATATTTACTCGGAAGGTGATAATCATAATTTAACAATAAACGACGTATTCGGCGAAGATGCTGATGAATATGTATGTCGTGCGGTAAACAAAGCTGGAACTAAATCTACCCGTGCCGAACTTCTTATAATGAGTAAGTTTATAATTAAAAATTTTATTTGGTTGGGTTGATATTTTACTTTTATTTTATTTTTTATTTTTTTAGCGGCACCAAGATTAAATGTTCCACCACGGTTCCGTGATACTGCATTCTTTGACAAAGGTGAAAATGTTGTTATTAAAGTTCCATTTACTGGACATCCAAAACCAAAGATTACCTGGGTACGAGAAGGTGAAAATATTGAATCAGGTGGTCACTATCACGTTGAACGTAAAGACCGTCATGCCATACTAACAATTCGCGATGGTTCTAAACTTGATTCAGGACCATACCGTATTACGGCCGAAAATGAACTTGGTCAAGATTCGGCCATTATTAAAATACAAATTTCTGATCGACCAGATCCACCACGTTTCCCAGTTATTGATAATATTGGACAAGATTCATTATCACTTAGCTGGAAAGCACCAGTATGGGACGGTGGCTCAAATATTACAAATTATGTTGTTGAGAAGCTTGAACATCCAATGTCCACGTGGATACGGGTTGGTAGTACTCGATTTACAACAATGGCAATTACTGGACTCGTATCCGGACATCAATATGAATTCAGAGTATCCGCTGAAAATGTTTACGGCCGCTCAGAACCATCAGACGTCAGCTCATTAGTTGCTACTAAAGAATCGATTAAGAAACAACACAAAAAGAAAGAATATGAAATTGACGAAAATGGAAAGAAAATCCGCGGTAAAGCCGATGGACCAATTAAAGATTATGATTCGTATGTATTCGATATTTATTCAAAATATGTACCACAACCCGTTGATATATCATCTGATAGTGTATATGATAAATACGATATACTCGAAGAAATTGGAACTGGTGCATTTGGCGTTGTTCATCGTTGTCGTGAACGCAGTACTGGTAATATATTTGCTGCCAAATTTATTCCAGTTGCACACGTGGTTGAAAAGGAGCTCATTCGTAAAGAAATCGATATTATGAATCAATTGCATCATCGAAAATTAATTAATTTGCACGATGCATTCGAAGATGACGATGAAATGGTTCTTATTTTCGAATTTTTATCAGGAGGTGAATTATTTGAACGAATTACCGCTGACGGTTACCAAATGTCAGAGTCCGAAGTTATTAATTATATGCGACAAATTTGTGAAGGCGTTAAACATATGCATGAAAAGAATATCATACACTTGGATGTTAAACCAGAGAATATTATGTGTCAAACCCGTACCAGTACCAATGTCAAATTAATTGACTTTGGACTAGCGACAAAATTGGATCCAAATGAAGTTGTTAAAATTTCAACAGGAACAGCTGAATTTGCGGCACCTGAAATAGTTGAACGAGAACCAGTTGGATTCTATACAGATATGTGGGCAATTGGTGTGCTATCGTATGTACTTTTGAGTGGTTTATCACCATTTGCCGGTGACAATGATGTAGATACATTGAAAAATGTAAAGGGATGCGACTGGGACTTTGATGAAGATTCATTCCGTTTTATTTCCGATGAAGGTAAAGATTTTATTCGTCGATTGTTAGTTAAGAATAAAGAGAAACGTATGACAGCACATGAATGTCTAGTTCATCCTTGGCTTACGGGAGATCATAGTAATCGTACACAAATTATTGCACGTGATCGTTATCTTGCTATGCGAGATAAGCTTCGATCACGCTACGATGATTGGAGTAAATTCAAATTACCAATTGGACGGCTCGCCGAATATTCATCACTTAGAAAGCTTCTCATTGAAAAATATAAGATTTATGACACTTCATTTGACCGGCGTCAAGCAGCACCAAGATTTGTCATAAAACCACAATCCGCCTTTTGCTATGAGGGTCAAAGTGTCAAATTTTACTGTCGTGTGATTGCAATTGCAACACCAACGCTTACATGGTTCCACAACAATCAAGAATTACGTCAAAGCGTTAAATATATGAAACGGTACACTGAAAATGACTACTACTTTATAATCAATCGAGCCAAATTAGATGACCGTGGTGAATATATAATTCACGCTGAAAATCATTATGGATCACGCGAAGAAGTTGTATTCTTGAATGTACAACCATTACCGAAGGCAGCACCCGTATATAAACCAGAAGTACAACAAGTACGACGACGTGAACCATTACCATATACATTCTGGGCAGAAGAATCAGAATCAGCTCCTAGTTTTACATTCCTTTTACGTCCACGTGTAATGCAATCACGTGACACGTGCAAATTACTTTGCTGTCTTAGCGGTAAACCAGTACCAACCGTTAAATGGTATAAAGACAAACGAGAATTAAACAAATACGAATACAGCATGACCAGTTCAGATGGTGTTGTTACAATGGAAATTGTCGATTGTAAGCCAGAAGATTCGGGACGTTATAGCTGCGTTGCAACAAATTGTCATGGTACAGATGAAACATCTTGTGTTGTTATTGTCGAAGGTAAGTCGGAAAATTAATTTTATTTTATTTTTTTACATTCAAAAGTCCATTTTATTTTTTCGAAAAACAAAAAAAAATCAATATATATACACATCGAAATAAATTTTCTGTTTAAATGAAAATTCAAAAAAAAAAAAAAAAAAAACAAATAAATAATAAATACGAAACTTGAAAAAAATTGCACGACGTTCAAATTGGCATGACACGCACCTTATATATAATATATGTATATTATATATATATATATATATATATATATATATATATATATATATATATATATATATATATATATATATATATATTTGTAGTTTTGTTTATCGAAAAAAAAATTGATACCAATCGAAACAACAAAATTTTTTGCTTTTATACGATTTTTTTATAGGACTCGGCACCTCACCTGAGCAAGACCAACTTGTTCACAACCTCTTGTATTCTGGAGGTAAAAATATAAAATCAAAAAAAAAAAACAATTTTCTAAACTACCTATAACCAACCTTGAGTAATGAGACGATACTCATTACTTTAATTTTGCAACTTTTTTGCCTTTTTTTTTATTTTAATTTTATTTGGTTTTAAGCATGTAGAGTGAAATGAATGATCGAATTTAAAAACAAAAATATAAGGATGGCCATTATCAATGTTCTCCAAAAAATAAAGTACCTTAAAACTGTAACAATATAGTACCTCTTAAATTATTTATAATACATAGCATGTATTAAACGTCGGACTTGAGCTTACACCTAGACTATCTTCAATCTCTAGTATATCCCAGTTTTAGGTCAAAAACGAGTATACACATAAAATGCATGAGTTTCAATAAACGATATACAGAGAACATTGAGAAGGACCTTCGCACAAACATCCGCACAAAAAAAAAATTAAATTAAACTTATTAAACCTCTGCATGTTTATTTATATAATTTTATGAATCTCCTGGAACATTATATTTAATATGCGGTTTCCAAATGTCAGAGATAGTTCAAAATTTGGCCATAGATAATCTTAAACTAAAATCATAACTGTATTAAACAATGTCTAAACTATAAGTTTAAAATTTGATAATTTTTAAAATTTTAGGTGATCTTATAATTTGGAAAGTAATTATGAATTATTTAGTAATCAAATTTTACCCGCGAAAGAGTTGGATGAGCTTCGGCCCCAGTAAACATTGTAGGGATTAAAAATTTAAAAAAATAAAAAAGTATTCAAATTTATAACAAAACCGAGCTATACTTAGTTATTATTTTAGGAAATTTATTTATCAATAAAACTCGTAAAATTTGTATCAATAAATCAATTACTTTCGTAATCATCTAAATTAATGAGATTTAATTTATTTCAGACTTTTTTTTACTAATTAATAGCAATTATAGTTTAGATATCAGCTACAAATATATTAGTTTTTGGAAACCCTATATTAATTTAACAATCTAAACTCCAAAATATATAATTTTAAATCCTCATTTATGATCCAATATATGAAAGTGCGCTCGTTTTATGGGCGCGAGTAAAATATCAAGCATGATTCACTCATATATTTTACTTATATTGTAGTAGTGGGACAACCTATAAATGTATTGTCTTTTATATAATGACATAGACACACATTTATATAAATTATGAATATGAAATACATTATAACATTAAATTAATTATACTTGATATAGATCGCAAATATATCGAACAACCAATCAAACCAGCACCACCACCAATTGTTACAGTAAGAAAATCAAGCAACGTAGGCCATCATCAATCATCGTCGTCAAATATCAGCGGCCACCATCACGCATCATCCTCATCTAGTCATAATTATAATTCATCCTCGCATAATCAATCGTCGTCACATTCATCGAATTATAATTCAACGAAAAAATCATCACATAACTCAAGTAGCTCAAATTACAATTCATCATCAAAGACTTCATCTAGTAATGTAAATAATAATAGTTCATCGTATAAATCTGCATCGAAAGTGAATACATCACTCGGCAGCAGCGCAATAAGCGATGATAGACGTATAACGAAAAAATATGGTTCAGGTAGTGGCAATAAATTAGATGCCCCAGGTAGTCCTTCTCGATCACGAAGTGCAACAAAAGAATTAATTTTACCACCTGATGATTCATTAATGTGCAAGCCCGAATATACAAAAAGTTTAACAGATTTAACAATCGGAGATGGTGAACAATTCGTATTGACATGCACAGTAAAAGGTGATCCAGAGCCACAAATTACATGGGATAAAAATGGAAAGAAAATTTCTTCATCGGAAATTATGGATTTGAAATATAAAAATGGAGTAGCCACACTAACCATAAATGAAGTATTCCCTGAAGATGAAGGTGTTTATACATGTACAGCTACTAATTCAATAGGATCAACAACTACTCAATCCAAACTTACAATTAAACGTAAATATTTTTTTTTTAACAATTTTATTAATTTTAATTAAATATATTTTAATAATTTTTAAACTATATTATATTCTTTAGCAATGGAAAATGGAAATATTAAACGTAAGATAGGAGCCAGTCAAGATAAACCACCAAAAATAGTTAGCCATTTGGATTCACGATTTGTTAAAGATGGTGAATCTGTAACATTAGCATGTCGTATTATTGGTGCTGAACATTTTGATGTTGTCTGGTTACATAACAATAAGGAAATTAAACCATCGAAAGATTTCGAATACACAAACGAAGCAAATATATATAAATTACAAATTGCTGAGATATTCCCTGAAGATTCAGGAACATACACATGTGAGGCATTCAACGATGCTGGTGAAAGCTTTAGCACTTGTACCATTAATGTACTAGTACCGGGTGAAGATCCAAAATCACCAACATTTACAAAATTCCCATCGTCTGTAACACTACAAGAAAGTGAAACGGGGCGCTTTACAAGCGAAATTCAAGAACCACCATTAGAATTATGTTGGCTTAAAGATGGGAAACCAATTGATGAACATTCTAGTCAATATAAATTTACAAAAGATGGTAATCAATTCACATTAGAAATTGTTAAATGTGCCCCAACTGATGTAGGACAATACCAAGCGAAAGCAATAGGGAAGAAGGGTGAAACATTTGCCTCATTTTCAGTAAATGTATTCTCTGTCGACTTGTAAAACGAATTTATTTATTATTTCAGTTTTTATTTGAAAAATTTAGATATCAAAAAATTTAAATTTTACAAAACTCAAATCGAAGAATATACTTATTATTTTTTGTTATAAAATTTAGTTAATTTTCTTCTAAAATAGAATTGGAAAATCACATATATATATATATATATATATATATATATATATATATATATATATATATATATATATATATATATATATATATATATATATATATATATATATATATATATATATATATATATATATATATATATATATATATATATATAAAGAAATCAGAAAATTGTCTTGCTGCTATTGCATCCTCACTCACATACTCACTCACTCACATAAAAACGAAAAAAACGATAGAAAGTAAGATCTTTTCAATCGAATGTATACAAGTAACAAGAAAATTTTCTTATTTTTTCTTTTCCAAATTAATATTTTCTTTTGTTTTCAATTTTACAATTTTTCGGATGGAAAAATTTTATTTATTGAACCAAATATGAAAATAAAAACTGAACATTTCTGTAAATTATTATTTATAATTTTAATTTCATTCTAAATTTCTTTGAAACTAAAATATTTTTTATTAAACAAACTCTAAATAATTTATGCTTTTTAAAATAATGTAAAATAAAATATATAAAAAAAAACATTAAAAAATTAAAAAATATATATATACATATAAATGGATTGTGTTTTATTTAAATTTCAGTTATTATAATGATATCATCCTTGCCTGATTATTATGCTCAAAAATGATTTATGGAAATGTACCAGTTTGTTAATGCAAAATTAAGGCATATTCATAATTTTGTGGGCTAACCCCTTGCCGTGTTACATATAACAAAACCGAAGGAATGGAAGGAATGTTAGTTGTGACAGACTCGACCCGGTTACTGACACCTAAGCGATCGATAGTTAGTGTTTTTTTTGTGGTGTAAGGAAAGGAAGGGTATGTTAGTAATGACAGATTTGACCCGGTTTTCCGGAAGCCAATATTCAACTAATGTTAGCACAAGACAATCACAATTTTGACGAGCTGCTCTGCATTATTTCATTTTTATCTTCAACTGCAGTGTGCCCCCATTCAGGTGTATCAGCAAATGTTTCCTAAAAACAAAATCTATTAATGAAATAATTACTCTTAGCAATAGGCTGTAATAAATTGTATAAATTTTCATCTGAAATGATAAATTAATTAATTTGTAATATAATAAACATAATAAACTAATAATATCATAATATAATTTCTGCAAGCCGTAGAATGTAATAAACTGGATTAGTTTTCCCTGAAAATACAAATATATTAATTTGTCTCATAATAATAATAATATATTAATGTAATACAAATATATAAATACCTAAATATATAAATATACAAACATCTAAATATATAAACATATAAACAAATAAATATATAAAAATAAATATAAATATATAAATATATAAATACATAAATACATAAATACATACAAACATATATATATATATATATATATATATATATATATATATATATATATATATATATATATATATATATATATATATATATATATATATATATATATATATACATATATACATATATACACATATATATACACACATACATACATATATATATACATATATATATATACATACACATACATGCATATATATATATATATATATATATATAAATATATATATATATATATACCTATACATACACATATATATACATACATACATACACATATATACATACATACATACACACATATACATATATATATATATATATATATATATATATATATATATAGACATATAAATACACATATACATATACATATATATATACACATACATATATATATATACAAATATATAAACACATAAATATATAAATACATAAACATATAAATATATAAATATATAAATATATAAATATATAAATATATAAATATATAAATATATAAATATATAAATATATAAATATATAAATATATAAATATATAAATATATAAATATATAAATATATAAATATATAAATATATAAATATATAAATATATAAATATATAAATATATAAATATATAAATATATAAATATATAAATATATAAATATATAAATATATAAATATATAAATATATAAATATATAAATATATAAATATATAAATATATAAATATATAAATATATAAATATATAAATATATAAATATATAAATATATAAATATATAAATATATAAATATATAAATATATAAATATATAAATATATAAATATATAAATATATAAATATATAAATATATAAATATATAAATATATAAATATATAAATATATAAATATATAAATATATAAATATATAAATATATAAATATATAAATATATAAATATATAAATATATAAATATATAAATATATAAATATATAAATATATAAATATATAAATATATAAATATATAAATATATAAATATATAAATATATAAATATATAAATATATAAATATATAAATATATAAATATATAAATATATAAATATATAAATATATAAATATATAAATATATAAATATATAAATATATAAATATATAAATATATAAATATATAAATATATAAATATATAAATATATAAATATATAAATATATAAATATATAAATATATAAATATATAAATATATAAATATATAAATATATAAATATATAAATATATAAATATATAAATATATAAATATATAAATATATAAATATATAAATATATAAATATATAAATATATAAATATATAAATATATAAATATATAAATATATAAATATATAAATATATAAATATATAAATATATAAATATATAAATATATAAATATATAAATATATAAATATATAAATATATAAATATATAAATATATAAATATATAAATATATAAATATATAAATATATAAATATATAAATATATAAATATATAAATATATAAATATATAAATATATAAATATATAAATATATAAATATATAAATATATAAATATATAAATATATAAATATATAAATATATAAATATATAAATATATAAATATATAAATATATAAATATATAAATATATAAATATATAAATATATAAATATATAAATATATAAATATATAAATATATAAATATATAAATATATAAATATATAAATATATAAATATATAAATATATAAATATATAAATATATAAATATATAAATATATAAATATATAAATATATAAATATATAAATATATAAATATATAAATATATAAATATATAAATATATAAATATATAAATATATAAATATATAAATATATAAATATATAAATATATAAATATATAAATATATAAATATATAAATATATAAATATATAAATATATAAATATATAAATATATAAATATATAAATATATAAATATATAAATATATAAATATATAAATATATAAATATATAAATATATAAATATATAAATATATAAATATATAAATATATAAATATATAAATATATAAATATATAAATATATAAATATATAAATATATAAATATATAAATATATAAATATATAAATATATAAATATATAAATATATAAATATATAAATATATAAATATATAAATATATAAATATATAAATATATAAATATATAAATATATAAATATATAAATATATAAATATATAAATATATAAATATATAAATATATAAATATATAAATATATAAATATATAAATATATAAATATATAAATATATAAATATATAAATATATAAATATATAAATATATAAATATATAAATATATAAATATATAAATATATAAATATATAAATATATAAATATATAAATATATAAATATATAAATATATAAATATATAAATATATAAATATATAAATATATAAATATATAAATATATAAATATATAAATATATAAATATATAAATATATAAATATATAAATATATAAATATATAAATATATAAATATATAAATATATAAATATATAAATATATAAATATATAAATATATAAATATATAAATATATAAATATATAAATATATAAATATATAAATATATAAATATATAAATATATAAATATATAAATATATAAATATATAAATATATAAATATATAAATATATAAATATATAAATATATAAATATATAAATATATAAATATATAAATATATAAATATATAAATATATAAATATATAAATATATAAATATATAAATATATAAATATATAAATATATAAATATATAAATATATAAATATATAAATATATAAATATATAAATATATAAATATATAAATATATAAATATATAAATATATAAATATATAAATATATAAATATATAAATATATAAATATATAAATATATAAATATATAAATATATAAATATATAAATATATAAATATATAAATATATAAATATAT
>OY744478.1:13699118-13742721 GCA_963556175.1 Tipula confusa | reverse complement strand
CATTTTACTTACATAAACTTGGAAGGATAAGGAAGGATATTAGTTAAATTATTGAGATCGACCCGGTTACAGATACCATGATGGCCATAGCTAGTAAATTTTTGTTGGGGTAAGGAAAGTAAACGTATGTCAGTAATGACAGAATTGGTCCGGTTTCCCGGTAGCCAATATTCACTACTGTTAGCATAAGACAATCACAATTTTACTGAACTGCTTTGCATTCTGTCATCTCTTATCACCAACCCCAGTGTGCCACTATTCATCTGCAGAGGTTCCCTGAAAAATCTACTAATGAACTAATTGCTCTTAGCTGTAGGCTAAGTTTTCACTAGAAATTTACAGATTAAATAATTGATCCCTTCCGTTGCGTTGTTGCTAAAAATTAGTTGTGCTATAATACTATAATATAATAATGTAATAATATAATAATATAATAATATAATAATATAATAATATAATAATATAATAATATAATAATATAATAATATAATAATATAATAATATAATAATATAATAATATAATAATATAATAATATAATAATATAATAATATAATAATATAATAATATAATAATATAATAATATAATAATATAATAATATAATAATATAATAATATAATAATATAATAATATAATAATATAATAATATAATAATATAATAATATAATAATATAATAATATAATAATATAATAATATAATAATATAATAATATAATAATATAATAATATAATAATATAATAATATAATAATATAATAATATAATAATATAATAATATAATAATATAATAATATAATAATATAATAATATAATAATATAATAATATAATAATATAATAATATAATAATATAATAATATAATAATATAATAATATAATAATATAATAATATAATAATATAATAATATAATAATATAATAATATAATAATATAATAATATAATAATATAATAATATAATAATATAATAATATAATAATATAATAATATAATAATATAATAATATAATAATATAATAATATAATAATATAATAATATAATAATATAATAATATAATAATATAATAATATAATAATATAATAATATAATAATATAATAATATAATAATATAATAATATAATAATATAATAATATAATAATATAATAATATAATAATATAATAATATAATAATATAATAATATAATAATATAATAATATAATAATATAATAATATAATAATATAATAATATAATAATATAATAATATAATAATATAATAATATAATAATATAATAATATAATAATATAATAATATAATAATATAATAATATAATAATATAATAATATAATAATATAATAATATAATAATATAATAATATAATAATATAATAATATAATAATATAATAATATAATAATATAATAATATAATAATATAATAATATAATAATATAATAATATAATAATATAATAATATAATAATATAATAATATAATAATATAATAATATAATAATATAATAATATAATAATATAATAATATAATAATATAATAATATAATAATATAATAATATAATAATATAATAATATAATAATATAATAATATAATAATATAATAATATAATAATATAATAATATAATAATATAATAATATAATAATATAATAATATAATAATATAATAATATAATAATATAATAATATAATAATATAATAATATAATAATATAATAATATAATAATATAATAATATAATAATATAATAATATAATAATATAATAATATAATAATATAATAATATAATAATATAATAATATAATAATATAATAATATAATAATATAATAATATAATAATATAATAATATAATAATATAATAATATAATAATATAATAATATAATAATATAATAATATAATAATATAATAATATAATAATATAATAATATAATAATATAATAATATAATAATATAATAATATAATAATATAATAATATAATAATATAATAATATAATAATATAATAATATAATAATATAATAATATAATAATATAATAATATAATAATATAATAATATAATAATATAATAATATAATAATATAATAATATAATAATATAATAATATAATAATATAATAATATAATAATATAATAATATAATAATATAATAATATAATAATATAATAATATAATAATATAATAATATAATAATATAATAATATAATAATATAATAATATAATAATATAATAATATAATAATATAATAATATAATAATATAATAATATAATAATATAATAATATAATAATATAATAATATAATAATATAATAATATAATAATATAATAATATAATAATATAATAATATAATAATATAATAATATAATAATATAATAATATAATAATATAATAATATAATAATATAATAATATAATAATATAATAATATAATAATATAATAATATAATAATATAATAATATAATAATATAATAATATAATAATATAATAATATAATAATATAATAATATAATAATATAATAATATAATAATATAATAATATAATAATATAATAATATAATAATATAATAATATAATAATATAATAATATAATAATATAATAATATAATAATATAATAATATAATAATATAATAATATAATAATATAATAATATAATAATATAATAATATAATAATATAATAATATAATAATATAATAATATAATAATATAATAATATAATAATATAATAATATAATAATATAATAATATAATAATATAATAATATAATAATATAATAATATAATAATATAATAATATAATAATATAATAATATAATAATATAATAATATAATAATATAATAATATAATAATATAATAATATAATAATATAATAATATAATAATATAATAATATAATAATATAATAATATAATAATATAATAATATAATAATATAATAATATAATAATATAATAATATAATAATATAATAATATAATAATATAATAATATAATAATATAATAATATAATAATATAATAATATAATAATATAATAATATAATAATATAATAATATAATAATATAATAATATAATAATATAATAATATAATAATATAATAATATAATAATATAATAATATAATAATATAATAATATAATAATATAATAATATAATAATATAATAATATAATAATATAATAATATAATAATATAATAATATAATAATATAATAATATAATAATATAATAATATAATAATATAATAATATAATAATATAATAATATAATAATATAATAATATAATAATATAATAATATAATAATATAATAATATAATAATATAATAATATAATAATATAATAATATAATAATATAATAATATAATAATATAATAATATAATAATATAATAATATAATAATATAATAATATAATAATATAATAATATAATAATATAATAATATAATAATATAATAATATAATAATATAATAATATAATAATATAATAATATAATAATATAATAATATAATAATATAATAATATAATAATATAATAATATAATAATATAATAATATAATAATATAATAATATAATAATATAATAATATAATAATATAATAATATAATAATATAATAATATAATAATATAATAATATAATAATATAATAATATAATAATATAATAATATAATAATATAATAATATAATAATATAATAATATAATAATATAATAATATAATAATATAATAATATAATAATATAATAATATAATAATATAATAATATAATAATATAATAATATAATAATATAATAATATAATAATATAATAATATAATAATATAATAATATAATAATATAATAATATAATAATATAATAATATAATAATATAATAATATAATAATATAATAATATAATAATATAATAATATAATAATATAATAATATAATAATATAATAATATAATAATATAATAATATAATAATATAATAATATAATAATATAATAATATAATAATATAATAATATAATAATATAATAATATAATAATATAATAATATAATAATATAATAATATAATAATATAATAATATAATAATATAATAATATAATAATATAATAATATAATAATATAATAATATAATAATATAATAATATAATAATATAATAATATAATAATATAATAATATAATAATATAATAATATAATAATATAATAATATAATAATATAATAATATAATAATATAATAATATAATAATATAATAATATAATAATATAATAATATAATAATATAATAATATAATAATATAATAATATAATAATATAATAATATAATAATATAATAATATAATAATATAATAATATAATAATATAATAATATAATAATATAATAATATAATAATATAATAATATAATAATATAATAATATAATAATATAATAATATAATAATATAATAATATAATAATATAATAATATAATAATATAATAATATAATAATATAATAATATAATAATATAATAATATAATAATATAATAATATAATAATATAATAATATAATAATATAATAATATAATAATATAATAATATAATAATATAATAATATAATAATATAATAATATAATAATATAATAATATAATAATATAATAATATAATAATATAATAATATAATAATATAATAATATAATAATATAATAATATAATAATATAATAATATAATAATATAATAATATAATAATATAATAATATAATAATATAATAATATAATAATATAATAATATAATAATATAATAATATAATAATATAATAATATAATAATATAATAATATAATAATATAATAATATAATAATATAATAATATAATAATATAATAATATAATAATATAATAATATAATAATATAATAATATAATAATATAATAATATAATAATATAATAATATAATAATATAATAATATAATAATATAATAATATAATAATATAATAATATAATAATATAATAATATAATAATATAATAATATAATAATATAATAATATAATAATATAATAATATAATAATATAATAATATAATAATATAATAATATAATAATATAATAATATAATAATATAATAATATAATAATATAATAATATAATAATATAATAATATAATAATATAATAATATAATAATATAATAATATAATAATATAATAATATAATAATATAATAATATAATAATATAATAATATAATAATATAATAATATAATAATATAATAATATAATAATATAATAATATAATAATATAATAATATAATAATATAATAATATAATAATATAATAATATAATAATATAATAATATAATAATATAATAATATAATAATATAATAATATAATAATATAATAATATAATAATATAATAATATAATAATATAATAATATAATAATATAATAATATAATAATATAATAATATAATAATATAATAATATAATAATATAATAATATAATAATATAATAATATAATAATATAATAATATAATAATATAATAATATAATAATATAATAATATAATAATATAATAATATAATAATATAATAATATAATAATATAATAATATAATAATATAATAATATAATAATATAATAATATAATAATATAATAATATAATAATATAATAATATAATAATATAATAATATAATAATATAATAATATAATAATATAATAATATAATAATATAATAATATAATAATATAATAATATAATAATATAATAATATAATAATATAATAATATAATAATATAATAATATAATAATATAATAATATAATAATATAATAATATAATAATATAATAATATAATAATATAATAATATAATAATATAATAATATAATAATATAATAATATAATAATATAATAATATAATAATATAATAATATAATAATATAATAATATAATAATATAATAATATAATAATATAATAATATAATAATATAATAATATAATAATATAATAATATAATAATATAATAATATAATAATATAATAATATAATAATATAATAATATAATAATATAATAATATAATAATATAATAATATAATAATATAATAATATAATAATATAATAATATAATAATATAATAATATAATAATATAATAATATAATAATATAATAATATAATAATATAATAATATAATAATATAATAATATAATAATATAATAATATAATAATATAATAATATAATAATATAATAATATAATAATATAATAATATAATAATATAATAATATAATAATATAATAATATAATAATATAATAATATAATAATATAATAATATAATAATATAATAATATAATAATATAATAATATAATAATATAATAATATAATAATATAATAATATAATAATATAATAATATAATAATATAATAATATAATAATATAATAATATAATAATATAATAATATAATAATATAATAATATAATAATATAATAATATAATAATATAATAATATAATAATATAATAATATAATAATATAATAATATAATAATATAATAATATAATAATATAATAATATAATAATATAATAATATAATAATATAATAATATAATAATATAATAATATAATAATATAATAATATAATAATATAATAATATAATAATATAATAATATAATAATATAATAATATAATAATATAATAATATAATAATATAATAATATAATAATATAATAATATAATAATATAATAATATAATAATATAATAATATAATAATATAATAATATAATAATATAATAATATAATAATATAATAATATAATAATATAATAATATAATAATATAATAATATAATAATATAATAATATAATAATATAATAATATAATAATATAATAATATAATAATATAATAATATAATAATATAATAATATAATAATATAATAATATAATAATATAATAATATAATAATATAATAATATAATAATATAATAATATAATAATATAATAATATAATAATATAATAATATAATAATATAATAATATAATAATATAATAATATAATAATATAATAATATAATAATATAATAATATAATAATATAATAATATAATAATATAATAATATAATAATATAATAATATAATAATATAATAATATAATAATATAATAATATAATAATATAATAATATAATAATATAATAATATAATAATATAATAATATAATAATATAATAATATAATAATATAATAATATAATAATATAATAATATAATAATATAATAATATAATAATATAATAATATAATAATATAATAATATAATAATATAATAATATAATAATATAATAATATAATAATATAATAATATAATAATATAATAATATAATAATATAATAATATAATAATATAATAATATAATAATATAATAATATAATAATATAATAATATAATAATATAATAATATAATAATATAATAATATAATAATATAATAATATAATAATATAATAATATAATAATATAATAATATAATAATATAATAATATAATAATATAATAATATAATAATATAATAATATAATAATATAATAATATAATAATATAATAATATAATAATATAATAATATAATAATATAATAATATAATAATATAATAATATAATAATATAATAATATAATAATATAATAATATAATAATATAATAATATAATAATATAATAATATAATAATATAATAATATAATAATATAATAATATAATAATATAATAATATAATAATATAATAATATAATAATATAATAATATAATAATATAATAATATAATAATATAATAATATAATAATATAATAATATAATAATATAATAATATAATAATATAATAATATAATAATATAATAATATAATAATATAATAATATAATAATATAATAATATAATAATATAATAATATAATAATATAATAATATAATAATATAATAATATAATAATATAATAATATTATAATATAATAATATAATAATATAATAATATAATAATATAATAATATTATAATATAATAATATTATAATATAATAATATAATAATATAGCTGCTATGCCTCCCAAGTATACAACTATCAGAGTTTGAAGCAATGCTTTTTAAAATTGTAGCAGAAGCCAGAGGGCATCATTCCATAGTTGTTGCTGAAGACTTAAATGCATGGGCTGAGGAGTGGGGAAGCAAATATACCAACATCAGAGGCAAAACATTTTTAGAGTGTTTTTTCCAGCTTGACGTCATTCTAGCTAGCAGAGGAAACACCAGAACCTTCCGTAAGAATGGTCACCAATCAGTGATAGATATCACTTTTATAAGCAATCAGCTAACGAAGCAAATCCAGTGGCACACAGTGAGCGATATACTCATAGTGGTCACCAATATGTATTTTATGAAATAGGAGCTCTGAGCAAGGCAAAAAAGAATTCAATAATTTGGGAAAGAAAAAGCTGGGTATCCAGCGCTCTTGATGAAGTACTTTTTCTGGAACTACTTCGTGATATTAATATACCAGCAGGCACAGCCGAGGAAAAAGTTAACTATGCAGTCAGCCAGTTCGGCAGTGCATGCGACGCGTCTATGCCAAAACGAACGGCAAACATTAAAAGGCAACCAGCGTACTGGTGGAACGACGAGATCAAGGAACTAAGATTTAAATGTCACAGGGCCAGAAGAAGAAGTCAAAGAACTGTATAAGACGCCTAGAATACGATGAGCAAAATCGAGAATACTTAAGGCTGAGGACGCTGCTCCGAGATGAAATAAGGAGAAGCAAAAGGGAGAGTTTCAAACAAGTTTGTGATGAGACAGACAGAAGTCCATTGGGAAGTGCCTTTAGGGTGGTCATGGCTAGAATAAAAGGCCAAAAAAAACCAAAAAAGATGTCCAGAGATGCTAAAAAAGATCGTCATTGAACTTTTCCCGCAGCACAATCCAAAACCAGCTCAACGAAATGCTGATCATATAGAAGAATATACGGAAGAAATACCCAAAGTAACGATTGAAGAAATTTTGGCCACTTGTGGAAAAGTGGGTGTAAATAAGGCATCCGGCCCAGACATGGTCACCAAAAAAGCGATCAAACTAGCTATACGAAGTAATCCTAGACTCTTCGTTAGTATTTCAAACTCCTGCTTAGAAGAAGGAGTGTTTCCTAAAATATGTAAGAGGCAGAGATTGGTCCACTTGCCTAAAGCGGGGAAACCACTAGGTGTGCCATCCTCATATCGTCCACTTTGTCTCCTTGACACAGAGAGGAAGTTACTGGAGCGCATTATACAGAATAGGCTGGTCTCAATTTTAGAAGGCGATAATGGTCTCTCACCCCAACAATTCGGCTTCCGTAAAGCATGTTCTACGTTGGATGCTATTAATGTAGTTATATTTAAGGCCAAAAAAGCCCTACAGGGGGAAAATATGGAAAGGAGGAACGAAACAGTACTGCGTTACTGTCCCACTCGACGTAAGAAACGCTTTTAACACGCCCAACTGGGGCCACATTATGAATACACAACGGAAGATGAAGGTCCATACATATCTCTTGAAAATTCTAGATAGCTAATCCTAAATCGAGGATAGAATATTGAAGTACGACAGTGAGGATGGTCTCAAGGAGTACATCATAACTGCTGGAGTTCCGCAAGGTTCAGTCCTGGGCCCAATCTTATGGAATGTTATGTATAACAATATCCTCAAGCTACGAATCCCGGATGGAGCAGAAGTTATAGGATTTGCCGATGACATCGCGATAGTAGTGGTTGCAAAGCGTATGGATGAAATTGAGATGGTCGCAAATGTGACGAATGCAATAGTAAAAGGCTGGTTGGAATCCGTTGGGCTGGAACTAGCAGAACCCAAGACAGAGGCAGTGCTGATTAGCAGCCGTAAGGAAACAACATCGCTTAAGGTTGGGGATCATGTCATAAAGTCCAAAGAAGCTATTAAATATTTGGGGATTTTGCTTGACGACTGGTTGAATTTCAAGAGCCACATAGACTATATGTGCGGAAAAGCATCCAGAGTGTACTCGGCGCTATCCAATATGCTACCAAATGTCGGGGGTTCAAGAAGCAGTATACGGATTCTTTTATCCAGAGTCGTAAGCTCGGTACTGGAGATAAAAAGTAACAAAAGGCAGCTGGCTCAAGTCTATAGGCTAACCACCTTTAGGGTCATCAGTGCATATAGAACCACCACAGATGAAGCAGCATACGTTTTAGCTGGAATGATACCGATTGATATCCTTGCGGATGAGGCGAGGACAATATATGAAGCAAAGAGACGAAGCTCTCTAGTTGGACAGAACATCCAAACTATAGAAAAAGCCAAAACAATGCAAAGTTGGCAGAAACGTTGGGATACTATAACGAAAGGACGTTGGACTCACAGGTTGATTCCGGCTATTGAACCTTGACTGAAGCGTAAACATGGAGAGATGACCTACCATTTAACCCAATTCCTTACGGGACACGGTGGTTACCGTAGCTATCTGTATCGGTTTGGACATGATAACACATCTCTATGTCCATCTTGCAATAAATTCGAAGAGCCCGAACACGTATTGTTTGAGTGTCCGCGCTTCGAAGCCGAGAGATTGGACCTTTATATTGCCGCAAACGCAAATTTAAGTTCGGACAACATAGTGGATGAAATGATCAAATCTCAGCAGACATGGGACGCTTGCTGCGCCACTATATAACTAAGATTCAGAAGGAGTTACGGCAAATAGAAACGGCTAGAAATATAAGGTAAAGACGTGTGGGTAGAAATACTAAGCCCGCCCCCCCGAAGTAATATTTTGCGGTGGTTCCGGGAGGAGCACCGGTATGGTAAAAGGAGGTGGTTTTGGTGGGTGAAAATCCCACACGGCGGTGACGTTGCTTACCGTGTCTTTCTGAAGATTTTCCCTCCTCGACATAATAAAAAAAAACACACACACACATATTAAACAAAAATTAAATTAATTAAATAAATTTTAACTTTTAAATGAAGATATCGACCAAAACACGACTGATCTCTTCAACAATCAACGATCGATCTATTTGAGGAAAAGGATTTTATAAACATATAATTGCCAAAAGTAAAGGATTTAGATTAGATACAAGAAACACGATTATCTCTACTGTATTCTGCTGTAAAAATAATTTTCACTCTGAATTATTTAAATGTCAATTTATGCCATCATATTATATAGTTTTTGATATAAGTAGAAGCCTGCTCACTTTATTTTGTGCAATTTAAATTTTTACTATAAAAATCTAAGAATTAAGACGTAGGGATAATTCAATTATATTTTATAAAGGCGATAGAATAATGATTTTCCGTTAATAGTTCGATGAAATAGAGTATCTACTTGCTAATCGATATCGCAGATACGAATAAGAAATATTTACAAAACTACAATAATTTCATTAAAAATTAAAGTAACATAAAAAGTGAAATAAAATAAAAGTTGTTTTATTTTAAGTAATAATTAACATAAATCATAATTTTTTTTAGGCGTCTTGAAGAAATGTTAGGTTTCATTGTTATATTTATTAACATCCATCATTGGAAGCATAGTTGGTTCTTGAAATAAGAGCTCCTAAAAATAAACGAAATAAAAAATATTATAAGGAAAATATTTTAAACAGTTTTAGTTGTTTAACTTAACCCCATTGATATGTGACATTCCAATTGAACCAGGTACATATGTTGTTCCCGACGAACATTTCGTACATGTCCGTTTTAATGCCGGACGTTGTCGTGAACCATGACACCGTACCGCAAATTTTAATTCATCTGCCATTTCCGAACACAGTGATTGGCGATCAGTTTGAGCATTTTTTTTCGAATTCCAGCAAAATTCTAGTATCGCAACCAATATTGCTAGTGCTAGGCCACATAAAAGTACAACAAATACGCCACCAATATTTTCTACACCAAGTGCATTGGCTTTCGATTCTTTTGACTTATCATCTCGATTACACACATCACCTGTATTTTTCCACCATTTATCATATAATATTTGTATTACTCCTTTTTCTTGAAGTTCTAATATTGCTAGTGAAATTTTATCTCGCCACGGTGAACCTTTTGGCGTTGCAATACCATAACCTTTTGAATCTAATAGTCCACCAATTTGAGTAAGATTACAATCACGTTGCACTGCATAGTCGAGCATTGTGGACTCCATTAAAAATGCATAATTGCCGTTTAAGACTCGTTTTATTCCCTCTTCATAGGTATTCACAAAAACTGTTGATTTTTTACTTTCCATAAAACGCCACATTTTTTGATAAATTCCAATTTTAGAGTCCCGAAAAAAAGTCATCGTTGAACCACCAGCCAATGTTCCATACGCGATATCCGTTTGTTCAGATAAATCGGCTGCATTTTCAATTGGTGTTATCATACGTTCGACAGTTAAAAATGCTGCTAAATTCGCTGTATACGATGATATTATAATCAATGTAAAAAACCACCATATACCACCAACGATTCGGGTTGAGGTTGCCTAAAAAATAAACGACGATCTCGATATATATATATATATATATATATATATATATATATATATATATATATATATATATATATATATACATTTCATTTATATAAAAATACACAATGTGTACACACATTGACTTTGAATTTTATGTATAGTTGAAAATAATATGGGGAAATCTAGCATATATGTATATAACAAAGCATTTAATTTAATTACACACACCCATATACTCTGTTGATACCTTTGGATTCAAATCAGATCCTTGTTGCATAAGTGTTCCGATTGTAAACCAAAAGCTATTTCTTAACGTAAAATTATTTTCGACGCAGACCAATTCACTTGTTTGATGTTGTTCAAAATTCCGGACATCAAATAATAAATTTTGTTCATTTTCAACAAGTTCATTAAAACTATTATAGCAATACCTAAGATTATCGTTGTCACAATCGTCCTCACCGTGTATATGGCAATCGTCGTTAACTGTTGGTAATTGTTGAACGATATGCCATTCGAATGGTGAAAATCGGGCAACAATCCAAATTGTTAGCGACACAAGAACATAAGCAATTGCGATATAGAACCATATATCAATTGCAAATGGATTTAAAAATGAAAAAAAACGATTTTGTAATGGTTCGGCTTTCTAGAAAAATATGTAAAAAAAAAAAAAATAAAAATAAAAATAAAATTAAATTATTTTCAAATGCTTTCAAATAAGGGTTTTCCTCCACTAAATGGTCAATGGTACACAAAAAATTCAAAGTCAAAATAGTTTATGTTGCGCACGTGTTATTCGAACCTTGGGATTTAATCCAGAGCCCTGCCTCAAAAATGTTCCGGTTATAAACCAAAAACTGTTCGAGACACTGAATTGATTTTCAACAATATCTGAATCTTGGTGGCACGGATGTGGGTTGTTCCATTCATATGGCGAAAATCGTGCCATCACAAATAATGTAAACGAAACAAGTAGATATGCGGCCAATACGTACAACCATATTTCAACAGCTAACGGATTCATGAAGGAAAATAGTCTGGTAGGTTGGCTCGTTGGCATCTTATCGGTGCCATTTAAAATAATTAAATTAACAACTTAGTAATGGCAACAAACAATATTTTTTTTTTTTTTAATTTTTTTACAATTCTATAATAAAAAAAAAATTAAATTCTAAAAAAACAAAAATTTGAAACTTAAATTCGGACCTAATTAACAAGAATTTTTTAATTTAATTTACAAGCTGTCATAATTTTATAATTTTATAAATCGAAAAACCGCGAAAACCCGTTCAAATAGTAATACAATTTATAAAAAATGTCTAGCCCTCTAGTTCGGAACTAAATATTATATTACTGCTTTTTAATGAAAAGGCAGCAATTTATTTTACCTGTATATTCTGTAGGAAGCTAGTTATAATTACTGTACCTTAAATAATATTCCAATTCCCAAATTCATAAATGGTTTTGTAAAATCGATGACACTTTCACGAGCATAATTAATTGTCATCGATGCGACCGCTAAATCGGCCCGTCGTTCCATTAATTCCCGAACAATACCATTCCATTGTTTTGTTTCAGGATCGTAAACGCCATACATGCGATCGGGTACCAAACGAATTTGATATTGAAATCCTATTTGTGATGCAATACCTTTTAGTAAATCAATACAAAATCCCTCATAAATTGCGTTCCCTGTTAAATTTTTATCCTCTTTTACCATAACGTAAGGTTTTTCTTCCCGGGTCATTACAATCAGGGTAATATTTGTCGCGTTCGTTTCATAAAATGCATTTGGATCGGTTATATTTATACCGTTCACTGGACTCCAATGGCCCACTTTTTCTAATTGTTCCCGTTTTAATTTTAATAAATCAATTCGAAAATTATCACGTTTCCCATCCGCATTAAATTCTATCATACCGGTAAGTCCGTGAATTTTAATAGAATTTAAATATCGATAAAATATTTTTCCGTCAATCCAAGGATGTTCCGCATCACATGATAAGTTTGTCGATTTTACTAAAATATTATTTGTGTCGAGAAGAGATAAGGCGGCGGCGAATACATAAACTGAATCAAATATTAAGGCGGGTTCAGTTTGTATTAAATTTGTGTTATTACCGTTGATTGAATTTGAGCCGGTTAATTTAATTCGTTTCATTTCACCAAGTAATTCAGGCATCTTTGGATTTTCAACATCGATTAAACGAAAGGCTGTTATATTAACGCCATTATATTTAAAATCTTCGAGATCGAACAATTCGATATCCTTTGAAAAAATTTAAAAAATTTATAGTTTATATATTTATTTCGTTTATAACTGTTTGTTCGAATTTATATTTTAATTCAATCAACGGTTATATTGAGTCGATCATTTTAATAGTTTTTATTTTATTTTATTTTATTTTAAATCAAACAACGTATATAATATTTTAAAAATGAAGCCTAAACTATTTACTAAATACTTACAAATGTTGTAAACATATAATGATATCGGTAGTCATTCATTTGTAATTGAAGGATCTAAGAATATATCGCAAAATAATAATTAAATTTCTTAACCGAATCATTTACTTACAGCTCGATATACTTACAGCCCGAAAAAATTGATTCATGTGCTTCGAATTTGTGTCTACAATTAATTTATAAATTTCTTTTTGTCTTATTTCCTTTAAAACTTGTCGATATGTTTCCGGTGTCACTTGTCGTATATACATTTCCGCACTTGATATTGGTGTCGTTTTCATTAACTCCTGTTGCTTTATTATACCTGAAATTTCTAAGACATATTTTGATTTTTCCTAATATTTATTTTACGATTTTAACCAAAAATTTATTTTGTGATAGATACCGAAATCCTCTTCGTATAATATCGCAACTTTTGTCCAATTTAGGAACATAATTAAATCTTTGTATGCCTTATTAATGTGAAACTGTGATGGATATAAATTAACTGAAAATTCTTTTTTAGTCGTTTCATAATCGACACGAGCCTCAATATGAGGAACACTCAATGCTTCGCATATTGATTGAATATGGGATCCCAGTAGTGGGTCGTTTGGTCCAAATATGGCTAAAATACCCAATTCCAACTGACGACATGCTGTAAAAAAAATATATATAACAAAATAGTGTGCACAATTATTTTTTTCAATCTATCGCTAAGCTAAATGATCCGATTTTAATGAATGACACCATAATCAAAAGCTTCCAACATCACCCTAAATACTGCTATAAAGTATTTGTTCTTTTTCATAAATCTTTTTCGAACATAAATATCAGGCCTTAAATCAATTTCTATATGGTCCTGTAACATTATGGGACACTGGTCCCCAAATTACCATCTCATCTATCGAAGTTAAATTTCTAACTGATATTCATTTCAGAGAGGACTGCTCGAGGGGAGCAGTTTTAAAGTCAGGTTTTATTAACTTCTTTACAGATGGTTCGAAAATTGATGAAAAGGTCGGCGGTGGGGTTTTCTGTGAAAAACTAAATGTAAATCTCGCTTTCCGCCTCCCTGATCACTGTAGTATTTGTCAGGCAGAGCTTATAGCAATCAAGGAAGCCATATTAGGCTGGCAGATGTATTATGTAATAGCCGTAATATTTACGGACAGCCAGGCTGCAATTAAAGTTCTACAATCAGGCTTTATCACGTTGAAAGTAGCCCGGAGCGGTCAATATTACGGGGAATATAAAAACCGATGGACTCGCGCGACAAGGTACAATACTTGCCTCATCTTACCAAGCAAGGTGGACATTGAAGTTAAAGGGAAGCATAAAATATATAACTTGAGATATCTACTGCATCGTCGCATCACCGTCGAAGAACCTAAAAAGTGTGTAAAGTGTCAAGAACACGGGCACACTAGAGATGATGCACGCTAAGGGATCTGTGTGTTATCTGTGGTGAACTTCATAGTTCCAAACAATGCAACAAAACTAAAACTGATGAGTCTGCAAAAAGATGCAGTAACCGTGCTGGAAATCATACGGCAAACTATAGAGGGTGCCTAGTATATATAGACCTGAAAAGAAGAATCAATCCTAAGCAAAAGGCTGAACAACGCATGTTTAAGCTTCATCAAACTAATATTGAAGTACAACCAAAAGAAGTTTATATACTAAAGCCGACCGTCAATAGTGCTGTGCATCCAAACTTTTCATATGCAAGTATACTTAAAGGCATATCTCCAAAAGCTCGAACTAATGAAGAAGGAAACATCTCAACTGCGTTAAACGAGCTTACAGATATGATGCAAAGCTTTATGTCAATGATGGAGAGAACTTTGGATCTAATGATGCAAAATATGAACACATTGAGCCGTTAGTAGTGAAAAACCAAAAATGTCTGTCCTCAAAATAGCCATATGAATTGCAAACGGCCTTGCCCAACACAAAACAGAGGTGCAAGCATTCCTAATCGAGCAAGAAGACTAAAACACCTTGAACTTGAGAAATATGACAAAGATCATATCCAAGCGACATATATCTGTCTGGAGGAGTGGTCTGGAAACTGTGTAATATCATCAGTCTATTGCCCACCGAAACACGCAATAAAAAAGAAGCAATTCTTAGATTATTTTAATCATCTAGGCAATAAATTCATTGCGGGAGGTGATTATACATACTCAATGGGGTTCAAGATTGACGACGCCGAAAGTAAAGCAACTCTATGAAGCTGATGAATTTTGTTTGGATTATCTATCAGCGGGGCATCCAACATATTGGCCTACGGGTAAAAAGAAAATTTCTGATCTAAAAGACTTCTGTATGACTAAAGGCATTGCACGTACAAATGCTATGGCTGAAGCCTGACAAATAAAAAATTAAATGGGATCAATACAGTAGACAAATCGAAGAGAATTGTCTACTGGATATTCCTCTTAGCACACCAGCAAATATTGATGCAGCAGAAGCCTACCTCAGAGATCTACTGGAAGTAGCTGCAAAAAAAGCAACATCTAACATCAGTGTTTTTGAAAAAGTTAATAAACTTCCTAAAAACATCCAAGAATTAATACAAGAAAAGCGAAAAATTCGACGGTAGTGGCAGCAGCAAAGATCGCCGATATTAAAATGGAAATTAAATCGAGCAATTAAATCCCTGAAAGTTGCTCTGAGGGAAAAAGACAATAAAGGTATCCAAAACTATTTAAGCGAACTCTCGGCAACAGAGAGAACAGACTATTCCTTATGGAAAGCTACTAAAAGTTTTAAGAGGCCGGCAAACTCGCATTCGCCCATTAGACTGCCAAATGGCAACTGAAGAAAAAGCCAATGCGTTCGCTGTTCATCTAAAAAGCGTATTCTCAGCACATGAACAAGTTAACAACTACATGCTACCAATCCAAATTTTAAACCTATAAAGTTCAAGTGGAGGGAAGTTAAGAGCACAGTAAAAAACTGCATAAGTCCGAAAAAATCACCAGGACACGCAGTCAAACCCACCTTCGAAGAAAAAAAATATTGTTCTGCTGTCTTCTTGGATATTGCAAAAGCCTTCGACAAAGTTTGGCATAGAGGATTAATATATAAAGTTAAAGAACTTTTTCCGAAGCAGTTCCATGTAGTTCTTGAAAACTATCTTCTTCAAAGGAAATACTTGGTTAAACAAAGGACGCACTAAATAACATAGAAATCGAAAGCATAACCAACAAGTATACGCAACAACAAACCAGAATGAACCGCAACCAGAACCAGCCACAAATCACATCATGCGTTCTCGAATTCAGTGGAGCGGACACACAGAATAGACAATATTTAAACTAACCGGAGAAGCATGTACGAGAATATCACGCAGACCGACAGAAAATTACAACACATTAGCGACCACACTAAACGACCTGTATGCACAAGAACTCTCAGAAATCATAGATGAAGCAAGTACCATAGAAAAAATGCTCATCATGACAACAAACTCACCATTCGCACCAAACCCAACAACAACTCAAAACCAACAAATACGCACAGAGCAAAAGATACCACAGTACAATGCACAAACAAAAACTGAAACAAACAACCAAAGACCACGAACGGGTTTAAACAACGAAATTATCTACTGCAACTACTGCCAGAGACCAAACCACACGTATGCCACACAAGAATGAACGCAGAAAGACAACAAAGAGATAATTACCAACAAAACAACTACACAGCAAGAACCCCATTTCATATACAATATCAACAACAGCAAACTCAATACCAACAGCAAAGACCAAAGCAATTTAACACAAACCGTTACACGAACCAACATCAAAACTATAGGCCTACACAACCAACAACCAGCTATAATCATACAAACTCGAACCAGAACAGATACACAAACTACCAAGAACCGCGACCACAACCCTACACATATCAAAGTCAGAAATACACGAACAACAGTCCAATAAGTTACACACCACCACAACAAGCATACAGATCAAGCTACCAACAATCAGACAGACCATCGAAAAATTGCTCACACTGCAAGACCACCATCGGCCACACGTTTGAGGAATGCCGGAATAAATTGAGATCAGGTCCGAACCTCACGCAACAAAACCGGAACAATCAAGAACCCCGACACAAGATAGCAACCTAGAGTCAATGTTCGGAAATATAAAAATAAACATGATAGTCCCACAAACGCCTTACAACCCCAACACCGAAGCAGACAGATATCAGAGAAACGTCAACGGATCCTCCTAGCGGTAGGAGAACCACATTTGGATCCCACAAAACCAAGCAAAATTAACATTACTGAAACACCAGAACACGGACGGTATCTCCAAATGAGATACATTCCAGCAATGTATCTCCAAAATCATTCAAATTCAAAGGATTCCTACATCCTCAAGCAAACCAATCAAACGAGTTCAAACACTCAAAATCAAACAAATTCAACGGATTCCAGCATCCACAGTCAAATAATTCCTACGAGTTCAGACACTCAAAAACAAAAAAAAATTAATTACCAAAGACATAATGGAAAACTACGCAAGAAAATTCAGTGCAGACACATCGCATCTTGTTTTAATTTTCTCCTTATTGCAAATACTAGGGTCACATATTAAATTACTTATGGCGGAAAACCGGAAAAAATGTAGTGATTTATTGAAAATCACACAGGAAAGTAGCGGATTAATAAATCAATATTTTTTTATACAGGCAATTTTCACTATTATCAAAAAAATTTCATTAAGAGCAACCATAAAGTGAAAATGAAACCAGCAGTAGAAGAAACACGGAAACAAAAACAAAATTTCAAAGGACAGCGAACATTAAAAGATAACGGATAAAGCTACGAATACGCAAACGGTGATTAGTGTCTTGTAAAAATCCTCAAACTGCCTCAACGCAATTGCATTGATAAAAGTTTTTTTTTTTTTTTTTAATTTTTAATCCCTACAATCTTGTTCTGGGGCCGAAGCTCACCCAACTCTTTCGCGGTTATTTTAACGTCCTTACTTTACGCCAACGAGGGCCAAATCGAGGACGCACGAATACAGGTTCGCGATTGTTGAATATCCCATCTGCGCAATGCATTGCTCCAAGCCAGCCTGTACTGACAATGAAAATAAATCAGCACATGTTACATTCACACTTAACAAACTCACCTGCCCACAAGTTAAATTGAACGGTGTAACTATTCCGCAGCAATCTAGTGTCAAATACTTAGGGTTACATCTGGACAGAACGTTGACATGGAAAACTCGACAATAAAGTTTTAATATATAAAGCGATACTTATGCCCATATGGACATATGGTATTCAGTTATGGGGATTAGAAAATCTAAATTGATTTCCCAGTGCACAAAATGCCAAGTCTACGGACACACGCAAAATTTTTGTAATAAAGAGCCTAGATGCGTGAAGTGTATAGGAAAACACTGTACGGCTGAATGTATGAAACAAAAAGACACCCCACCAAAATGTGTCAACTGTAGGGAGGCACATCCAGCCAACTACAGAGGTTGCATTATTATAAGAGAGCTGCAAATTTGCAACAAAATAAGGAAAACTTCAGTAAGTACCAGGCCAAAAATCAACTCAGCCTCAACAAGAATATCCATAAAGTTAAGTGATGAAATACAAGCAATTAGCGTTAGCATTAATACCCGCAACCACAAAGTAGTGGTAGCCGCAATATATTGCCCACCTAGATACAGCATCAAAGAGAATATTTATACACACTTCTTCAAGCAGCTAGGTGTAAAATTCATAATCGGGGGTGACTTCAACGCTAAACATACAGACTGGGGATCAAGACTAACAACACCTAAAGGGAAAGAGCTACATCAAGCAATAATTAAATACAACTGCAACTGACATTCTACTGGGAAACCAACTTATTGGCCCAGCGATCAAAATAAAACACCAGACCTATAATTGACTTTTTTATAACAAGAAAAATTCCGGTTGATTATATACAAGTGCAGGAAGGATTTGACTTCACATCTGACCATTCCTCTATTTTAATGATAATAAGTGATACAATAATTACAGATGACAAGCAGCCAATGTTAACAAATAAATATACTGACTGGAAATATTTTAGACAACTTTCATCAGAAGAAACTTAGAACAAGAGGTAGAGAAGCTCGTCAAAGATATACAGCAAGCAGCGTGGAAAAGCACTAATACAACAAACAAAAAAATAGCTGGCAAATGTTACCTAATGGAAATTAAATCACTAGTTATAGAGAAAAGAAGTGCCCGAAGGGAATGGCAACGTATACGAGACCCAGCTGCCAAAAATAGATTAAATAATTTAACACAACGATTATGCAGAGAAATACGGGAATTTACCTTTTGTCCCGCTAAAAATAGCGCTAAAAATAGCAAATATTAAAGTAACTTGCCGAAACCAAAAGTTAATTTCAACGAAGAGGAACCGAATATCCAGCAACGCTAAATCAGTTTACCAAATAAATCTTTAAATGTCATTAATGCAAATTATCGTCAAAAACCAAAAATGACAGTTTAAAATTTTTTTTTATATGGAATGGAATTTAAATGGGCGTTCACAGAATAAAGTAGAGGAACAAACCTTTTTTATCGAACAAAACATCTTGAATTTGAACTACGATTAGCACAAGATAATCAAATTTACAATCCACAAAAAATTTATTCCTAAATTTATTTAAATTTTTTTAAATTCATTTAAATTACAGATTCCAAAAAAATTATTTAACACCAAAACTAAATGAAATAATCGTTAAATTGATAAAACTGTTATTTGTGTTATTTACCTTCATTGGCAGTTATCTGCCTCGTTTTAAGCCAATTCTTAATTTTAAATAAAAGATCTTGTAATTCTTTTAATGCAGTTTGAAGATTTTTGGGTGAAATCATAAGTGTTGCCGCGGTCGCCTTTTTAGTCGTTGGTACATCGGCTGTGAACACATATTATACAGTGAGACTCTTATTTTTATTTGAAATAGTTCAGGCGTGGCTGGTATTATATTTAACATGATATACCTATTTACTTTTTTTTAAATATTGCATGAAATTTTTTAGACAGAAGTGTTTAAATTTTGTAATTTTTTCCAATGACCATCTAGCCCAATGATCATCTGTTGTTCTTATTGGTGAATTTGGTAGTGTTAGCTTTGTTAATTTTCTTGTTGCTTTTATAGTGAGTTATCTGTTTTTTGCGGTTGCTGACAGCTCACTTAGGTTTTTTGAATCACTAAGGTTTCTTCTTCCTTTAAAGCTTCTCTACTTGCTTTAATAGGTCTATTTAAATTCCACTTGAGCAATCAAAATTTTTTAGAGAACTATCCGATATTCTTTTATTTAATGTTTAATATTAATTGACAGTTTTTTTTTATTTCTGAACTATTATCTATCGGAGTAGCTTTTTTTGCTGATATTTCCATTATTTGGCATTATGTTTAGTGATATTATTAAACCAGATTAAAGTTGCATCACCTTTGATAAAGATAGTGAACATTCATTGTGGGAAGCAACCAAATATCTGAAAAGGCCAGTTATGCACATGCCACCAATAAGAAAAAATAATGGTCGCCTGGCTAAAACCAAAGAAGAAAAGTTCGCAGATCATCTCGAGAGTACCTTTCACCCCAATTTAACAGGATATACTGATTAAAAACCATACAACCATCTTGAGACAGGAAATCCCATTACCTAATGCTAAAGAAGTGAAGCAAGAAATAAAGAATCATGTAGTACTTAAAAAATCACCAGGATATGACTTGATAACTGGAGAGATTCTTAAACTGTTTGAAAGACTATTATTCAAACGTATTAAACCAGAAATTATAAAATCAGGAGCTGTTCCATCCCATCAGTTTGGATTTAGAGAACAACACTCCACAAGAATAACAGATTTAATAGAAAAATCCTTAGAGGAAAAAAAATTTTTTTCAGCCATATTTCTGGATATAGCACAGGCATTTGACAAAGTCTGGCTGGATGGTTTAATATTTAAATTGGACTCTGCCATTTGAGTATTGCGAACTACTAAAGTCATACCTGAAAAGAAGATACTTTAGAGTTAAACAGGAAGCAACTTACTCCAGCATAAAAGAAGCTAAAGCAGGAGTCCCGCAGAGGAGTGTCTTAGGGCCACTCCTTTTTGTACTGTTTACAAGCGACTTACCACAGACGAACAATACAACTACCGCCACGTTTGCCGACGACACTGCAATTCTAGCTGTTAGTGACACAATCGGTGAAGTCAAACTACAAATAGCCATAAATAATATACAAGATTGGCTAACTAAGTGGAGAATTAAAGTGAATGAATCAAAGTCTACTCACTTGTGACTATCAATAATATCCCTGTACCACATGCAAATCAAGCAAAATACCTTGGTATGAACCTTGATGCGAAGTTAAAGTGGAAAGTACATGTGAAAAAGAAAGCAGAAGAGCTTCAGTTAAAATATAGAAAAATGTACTGGTAATTGGAAGAAACCCCCAGTTATCCATTCATAATAAATTTATGCTTTATAAACAAGTGCTCAAGCCGGTCTGGACTTATGGTATCCAACTATGGGGATGCACCAAAACCAGCAATCAATAGATAGTTAAACGATTCCAAAATATAGTAAACGCCCCTTGGTACACTCGTAATAGTGACCTTCATATAGATCTCGGAATAGACACAGTCGCAAGTGAAATCAAGAAATGTGCTCAAAAACACCAAGAGAGGCTCCATCATCATTCTAATATTGAAGCTGTAAGACTACTTCATCAAAAGGGTATTATAAGAAGACTCAAAAGACTAAAACCTTTTGAGTTACCTGAATAGTGCGCATAATACACTATTATGCGAACCTTTTGGCGCAGTGATTATGGCTATGTATGGAATTTAAGATATATGCGATTTTTTTATTTAGATAATATGTGAAAATCTAATCACATTTCTAGATGCGTTTTATAACACTTTGCAATGAAAAAAATGATCAACAAAATTTGAAACGTAACAAAAAAAATATCTCAATAGCATCTTGTAATATCTTGAAAAATAAAATTTCTTGCACACAAAACAACAAAAGAAAATATGAAAATACTTAACTTCCTCTCCAATATTATATTTGTATGATGTGTGTCTGTATGTATTATGGATGACTCGTAAATTTATATTGTGTATATTTTTTACGAGTTTTCCACAAATCATGCTTATGAATAAATTTAATTTAATTTTTTTTTTTTTTAATTATTTTTACCCACCTTTCTTGGAAGTCCTAAATGAGTCGTCTTTTGGCACATATTGGATATCATAGACAAGTGTAGTTTTCGGTAAAATATTTTTATCTTTATTAATTTTGTATATGGCATACTTAAAAGCTAATTCTGAGTTACTATCTCTATGGTCTTCGGTAAATATGGCACCTAGAAAGAATAGAAATTATTGTTTATATTGTGTTATTTAGCCCCAGAATTTGACCTGTCATTGACCACACAAAGGTTTCTATATTACCGAAATGTGTGCAATTATCTTTCGCTGACCTACAAACAATTAAATGTTCTATAATCTTAATGCCATAAATATTGGAATACTCAGGCAAATATCAGTATGTGGTTAAATTCCTACTATGGACTTCCTACTATGGACGTGACCGAGCCAGTATATTTGCTGTCCTGTTACTTCAACAACGAAATCAGAAATTTTCATCAAATTGCTGAAATCGTGGTTGAGAAGACAACTAAAGGCTTATTGATTTTGAGACCAACGGTTTTTATAAAACGCTGCCTTTCAAACCAATCACACAGTTATACAAATATTATAAATTATAATTGTATTTTTATGGTTTTATTTCTTTGACTATTCCCATCGGCCAGATAATTTGTAGAATTTGTTGAAATTTGTTGATGTTTAATGTTCGGCTCCTATTTTCACAATGTCTATATTTTTTCTTTTTTTTTTACTTCTAAACATAAATATAAAAACATAAAAATCCAGTGTTGGATACTCGATTGAAATAAATAATTTTCCCCACTTGCTGCTTAAGTGCATCTCGAAGCCGAACTAGTAACTTTTCTTCGCTGTCGGTGTATGACATTTCTGCGGTGTGGTTTTTATTTCCTTGGTGACATTGTTGGCGTAACGCTTGCAGCCTTTTGTTTATTAATTGATTCTTGACATGCTGTGCAAGCCCAATGTGTAATATTTTCTCCATCCGAAACTCCTACACAGCTCATATGATACCATCTTGCACATTCGTCGCATTTAATGATCGGGTTGTCTTCATCATCTAGACAAGCCAAGCTTTTCCAATTTTCCGACATTAAACTTTTGTAAGATAATTTGTAGAATTTTTAGAAATGATTTTTTAGATAGTTTTACCACTATAGTGAGGAGGCCGCAAATGTTTGTAGACAGGTAAAACTAGTGCACGAACAGGCTGGATTTGAAATACGTGGCTGGGTATCCAATTCGCAGTTTGTTGTAGGGGAACATGGACATTGATGATCCATGAAGGTTGAAGAAAGTTCTGGGTATCTGGTGGAACCTTAATCCAGATACAATACCAAGTAAATCTCGGTAGATTTAACGTGGATATCTTCAACTAAGAGAGAAGTTTTGTCCATTTTAATGAGCGTCTACTAATCTACTTAAAAATTTTGCTTCAAGAAATCTGGAGAGCAGGAACCGATTGGGGCGAATAAATTAGCTATAAACCGTACGAAAAATGGATAAGTCAGTATTGGGTCAGAATTTCGCCAAACATATCAAGGGAGGATACAGATTCAAGGTCGGAAAAACCAGCTATTGGAGTGATTCGGCCACTGTCCTAAAGTGCATAAACAACGATCCTCTTAACTATAAAAAGGGTTTAGGCACGTGTTGGCGTTATTTTGGAGGAATCTTCCGTGAAACAATGGAGGTGGATTCCAACACATCTAAATATTGCAGATAAGGCGACCAAATGGTCAAATTTACCAGATACAAACCCCGACCACTGAAGAATTAAGAATACATACTATGATCGTAAATATCGAGAATCTGAAGCCGCATGTAATAGTAGTAATCAGCAAATATTCCAATTGGAACAATTTAATACGAGTGAATGCATGTGTACAAAGAGCCAATAACAATTGGATGACACGTGAATCAGGAAGAATGAAAAAATTGATGGTGCGCGTCTACTGGTCGAACATTATCATCAGAAGTATCTTCATAGAAATCATGAAACCGTAATCAACGAAATTCGTCAAAAGTTCTTTATTCCTCGTTTACGGGAACTTTTTAGAATAATACGCAGCTCCTGCCAGAAGTGTAGAAATGAGGCTGCCAAACCAAATCCGCCAGATATGGCGAGGTTATCACTATCCCGATTAGAAACGTTTACTCGCCCGTTCACTTTTGTGGGTGTGGATTTTTTCGGACCGATGGCGGTTGCTATCGGACGACGTCAGGAGAAAAGATATCGTGCATTGTTTACTTGTATGGCGATCCGCGCTGTGAGGTGCAATGTGACTAATTTCCATGGATCAAAAAACGAATTAAACAAAGCTTTATCTGAAATCAGTGATGACGCTATTAAGGACAGGTTCATGGATATTAAATAGCGTTTCAACCCACCGAGCGCCCCACACATGTGCGGAGCATAGGAACCCTCCGACAAATTACTACGCACATGCTTTCTGGAAGTTGGTAATATCATAAACTCGCGACCATTTACCTATATACCAATTGATCCAGAATCACCAGAAGCTATAACACCAAACCATTTTATACTTGGAGATTTGATGATCGAGTAATGCTGCTTCGTAAACAGTGGAAAATTCCCCAGCAAATAGCAGATCATTTCTGCAAGCGATGGGTACGGGAATATGCACCCATCTTAATAAAACGAACAAAATGGTATAAAAGGGTAGACACAATCAAAAAAGGTGATGTTGTCCTGATTGTTGACGAGAACAATTCAAGAAATTCCTGGCCGATGGGAATAGTCAAAGAAGTAATCTTAGCAAAAGACGGACTAGTTCGTCCCGGGATTCTTATGTTTTTATATATATATATATGTTTAGAAGTAAAAATAAAAGAAAAAATATGGACATTGTGAAAATAGGAGCCAAACATTAAAGAGCTCATTTTACCGCCATTATTAATTTTATAATAAAATTGAATAAAAAATAAAAACGTGAAGCTGAAAAATAAAGACGTGAAGTCCGTATTTTAAAAGGGCGCTCCTATAGAAAAATCATTTCAACATTGGGATTTAGAAAATTTATTTAAAAACATAAAATAAAACCTAATTTTAATATTTTCCATTAGATTTAATAATTATATAATATTATTGCGGTAATATAACCGCACGTATAATCTCTACATTTTACTCAGCTATATTAGGGCTGCCATACAAATCGAATCGATTGTAATGGCAAATACCTTTAGGCTAACTTAAAAATGATATAACATTTTATAAGCAAAAGGATAATGTTGACCCAAAAATAATTTGGCAAGTCATTCATTGAATTTTCTTTATTATGACACAAATTTTGTAATAAACAAATCATATTTTAAATTTAAGTGTTTTGATTCATTGCCCTCTTGAAATATTCGAACTATTAAAATAATGAAAATTAAGAAAGCATTGATCTTAAACTGGCACGTCTTAATAAGTTATTTTAATATTTTTTACTTAACTCTTCAGCATTTTTTATATGGCCAAGCGATTCAAATAATTATAACATTCAGTGCAGTAATAAATTTATTTTAGGTCATAGTCAAACCAACATTTCGTTTACCACTAATTCCGAAAGAGAGCCATTAATAAAATGAGTTCAATAAATTTTACTCGATGTTTCATTTGACTTCGATACGCCTTAAGTGGATTTCTAATAATTTTTTTTAGCTAAATGGAAAACTCTTATACCGATGAATTGTTTGTTTTGTAACTCTAGGGCTTCGAAATCTTATTTAATTTATTTGAATTTGTAATTTTATTTATGTTTTATGTCGGTTTGCCTCTTTCCAATTTTGACACAATATATATATATATATAAATATATATATATATATATATATATATATATATATATATATATATATATATATAAATTTGTAATCTAATTAGAAAAGGTAATTTACCTTTAGCTTTGAACGCGATACTTTGAATCTTTGGAATCGATAATTTTTTGAATATTTTTGATTCTGCAGTTATAAGAACTATAGGCATATGGCTGACTCTCATAATGGAGCCAATATCAACAATTTTGAAATATAATGTAGTTCGTATACTTACCAATTTTTATGATTGGTGGCAATGCTGTTATTCCACAAAATAATATCAAAAATAGAAAAAATTTTGTTGTCGTATCTGAAATCTTCCTTAGAAATATATATTTTAACATTTTTTTGGCTAGTTCCAAGTAATGCTGGGTTTTTCTTATATTTATTTAATTTTTCGAATAAGCACTGAGTCACATGGTACTATTTTAAAGAAACACTTCCGCACTTTTTCTGTCGTTCGATTATTTTAAACATCAACTTGGCATTGTATTATTATGGTTGTAAAATAGTTTTCATATGACACAATATAGTTTGATCTAAAACTTATCATTTAATAGGTTTAATAAACGCTTTTTTTTTATATATATATTATTAAAATTCTGTAACTTTTTAGCGATCAGAAAGTTATACAATTTTTCTGTGTCTAAAGGTAAAAATATATCTAAGAATTTTACTAAATACCGCACGACCTAAAATATGAAGCCATTACCATTTTAAATTCTTTCTGTCGAATTGACGAATGTGAGTTCTAGAATGCACCAAAGACATTTAAGTTATTTGAGACTTAGAGCAAAACATTCTGGCCGACAAAACATTCAGCAAGAAATGTTCAAACCAAAATAATATTTTTTAATATGGATATGAATTTGCTGGTGCTATCATATCCAAATTCTTCAAGAAAAAGGTCTTGTTCACTTGATATGAAATTCTAAAAAATATTTTTTAGAACAAGAAGGCAACCTTTCTTCAAAATGGCAAGATTTCTTCAAAAGGGCAAGAATAAGCTAATTCAAGAAAACTACAACTTACTTTTTATATCAGTGCGTTATTATGAGACATACATTTAAAGAATGTTAAAGATAATTAAAACGAAAATTGAAGATCGCAACATTAAAACTAACAGACAAAGGCAATCTTCAAGTGGTTAATGTTAATCAGTTGACCAATTGAAAAATGATTGATAGCAAAATGAAATGGATTTCCTAATTGACCAGCATAAATGGGTATAGGATGTCTTGAATCTAAGATTTCTTATTTATGTATCATTTCTGTCTTTATTAAATTGAAAATACCCCCGAATTGTTTTTGGATAACTTCCATCTCAATAATTCTTAATCTCGTCCATATATAAGACAAAACAACACAGTCTTGGCGCCACTCTACTTGTTTTTGTTGTATAGTTTGATCGATTAATAATTCATGTAAATATATATATATATATATATATATATATATATATATATATATATATATATATAAATCTATTAGAAATTTTACGCGGGAAATTGTACATATATAAACATCAGTTTTTCTAAATTATGCTAATTTCATAAAACTATTTTTCGTATTATCTTTTATTTTTAATTTGACCACAACAAAAATAAAAAAACTATTCACCATTATATAATATAGTTTTCACGATAGTTAATAATTTTATAATTTTCCTCTTAAATCCTATATGTATATATAATTAATATATACATATATATATATATATATATATATATATATATATATATATATATATATATATATATATATATATATATATATATATATAATTAAATTTAGGTACTAAACGTATAATTATAACGCCACAATATTTAAATTTTTCACGATTTCCTCGATTTATCGAAAAAAAAATGTTTTCAATTAAATTATTTATTATGTTCTGTATAAGGCAAAATCCTTTTTCTAACTAAACATTTTCTCTTTTGTGGTTTTCCATGTTGTTTTTTTTATTTTTTTTTATTTTATTATAAACATTTTCTCTCAATTGAATTTAATTTTCTCAAAACAAAATTGATTTTACAGTCGAACCATATGATGGCATTTAAAATCAAGCTACAATCATAATATCTGATATTCTGGTTGAGACGAAGGATCGTCTATATAAATAAGATTCAATCCTATGATGTGGTACTGTAAAAATTTTGAACGAAAACATTATAAAATAGCGGAAAAACTAATCCAAATAAAAAAAAAACAATGTTGACAAGAATTGATTCTAGAAAATATGAAATTATCAGATTTCCTGTTGTGCTCTAACGGAAGTCAATTTAATGTTCCGGGGATTCACAAAAAAAAAATCATGAGTAAAATTATGTTGCTCTAATAGACTATGTACGCATAAACAAATACACAAGATTATATTTAACCAACTCAACGACTCTAAAATAATTTATTTATGTGGGAAAATAGCCAAATGTTTTTTTCATATATTGATTGTTCCATAAATAAAATATGGAAATCTATCATCTATCAAGGTATAATATAAGAAATTGGAAAACCCGTTTTTTTATGTTTCCCAAACATAAAAATTAATTAGCAATAACAAAATCGTATTCCTCATTATACATCTACCTCCTCGCCACAACAGTTTACCAACCAACTCAATTGACTTCTGAAACCATTTTTTCCTTTTTCCAATTTAAAATTTTAATTTCTAAAACATTTTTTTTATTCTCATTCAAATATATATATATATATATATATATATATATATATATATATATATATATATATATATATATATATATATATATATATATATACATAGTTGCTTTAAAGGATCCGATATAATCGGTGATATTTAAACGTGCAATTGCCCGAAGGCGTTTGATTTACTAAGGAAAATTCAAAAGGATAAATAAACTTCAATTTTTTTTTTTTATTCTGTGTTGACTTCCTTCATCCAGAGCTGAATCGTACAAATAAAACTAAACGCTAAGTTTTTTCTTTTAATACATAGAAATGTTTTCCACGTGGAAATATAAATATCAGTTATGTTTAAGCGAAGAACAATGAATTAAGTGATGAGGGGGAAAAGGATGAAACCATAGTAAAAATGTGTTAAGAAAATTGAAAGAACAAAAATTAAGGAAGACGATAGTAAAGGGCCCGACTAAATAAGGAAAGATTTAAATATTTAGGTCGCCATATCACCCATGTCGCCATGCCACCGATCGTATCGCGATGGTTAAGATACTTGTTTGTCACGCCGCAGTCCCGAGTTCGATACTCGCCTCACTTACCAACAATTTATAATTAATAACGTCCTATATCGGTGACCGAATTCATAACAAATGGTTCAAAAGGTTTCTTTAGAGACTCGGTATATTAGGGTCGCCATAATATAGGTCGCCATAATATGTTGAACAGACTAGAAAATATAAATTCAATTTTTTGCTATAGGAATAATAAAAGCCTTAAATAGGATCTTAAACGGAATCAAACAAAAAAAAATCTGAGAGGCAGGGTTCAGTAAGTATCTCCTAAAGACGTCGAAGCACCTGTGTTAATGTTCAGTGAATGAAAAATTCATTCGATAAAATATGAGGCCTATTTACGTATGATTAGATCAGAAATTGATAAACATATACTATATTCTATTTTCTCTTCTCATTTTTCATTTTCCAATTTTATAGTTTTCGAGTATTATTTTTATTTTTTTAGTTTTTTAGAAAATTATCCGGCCAGTAATATTCTCACCGCCGCACCATATATATCATATGTAAATAATATACTTGAAAGTTTTTGTAAGTTTTCTTTTCGGGAAACTCAATTCTATTTAAATTTTTGTTTCTATTTTGATGTAATGTGTAATGTTTAAAATTAAAAATCAAATTGTAATATTGTTAATGGTAATTGGAATAAGAGTAACCGCATTGCCTTCATTTATTCGAATCGGTAAGAATCGAGAATCATAAATAAACGATTACTAGTAGTATTATAGATAACAAAAAAATATTTGGCGCCGAATTGGCGACTATTTTTTAAGGTGCAATATTTGGGGAAGAGCAAAAAAATAGTAACACGGAATTGGCATTTAAATATGCTGTCTATCGCATAAACAAGGACAAAAGTATTTTACCAACATCTCAAATTATTTACGATATTCAATACGTTTCGAAGCATGATTCGTTTCATGCTAGTAAAAAAGGTAATCACTTTAAACTTTATTTGATTGGACGTTTTGTCGGGTATTTTGTTGTTATTGTTATTGTAGTGTCACTATAACCTAATTAAAACAGAAAAAAAAATCTTATATCACCTTTACTCTGATTAAAAATATTTCAATCGATTTTTATTTAAATGAAATTTAAGCCCCTTTGAACACTTCAGAACCATTAGAAAAGTCATTTAATTTTTATTTGTTAGATAATTTCGAAGCCATTGGTTTAACACGCACACACGGTAATTATTTAATTTTTTTATCGATCATACAGTTTGTTCACAAATTAAAATGGGGGTTCAAGCAATATTTGGACCATCCGATCCAATTCTAGGTGCTCACATTCATTCAATATGTGACGCATTGGACATCCCAAATTTAGAATCGAGACTTGAATTTGATACAGGAATTAAAGAATTTTCAATCAACTTATATCCAACGCAAAAAATGTTGAATAATGCATTTTACGACGTGATCAATTATTTAAATTGGACCCGATTGGCAATTATATATGAAAAAGATTTTAGTTTAATTAAATTACGGGAATTGGTGCGAGCCCCAGGCCTTGAAATTCTTGTAAGGCACACTGATCGAAAATCATATTCAAAAGTTTTAAGCGAATTAAAAAATAAGGAAATTAATAATTTGATTATCGATACCCATCCGGATCATATGACCGATTTCATAAAAGGCGTAAGTATAATTTAGGCATGGGGCAGTAGTTTTTTCTTTTAGGATATTTTAATTAAAAAATTATATAATTTTCAGGTACTTCAATTGCAAATGAACGAATACAAGTATCACTATTTATTTACAACATTCGATATTGAATCGTACGATTTAGAAGATTTTAAATATAATTTTATTAATATAACCGCATTCCGATTGGTGACATCCGATGATTTTTCGGTGAGGGAAATTTTAAAAGACATGGATCGTTACTATGAAAATTCAAAACATTTTAATCGTAATAAAATTCTAGAAACAGAACCATCACTAATGCACGATTCTGTTTATGTATTCGCAATCGGGCTCCAAACACTAGAACAATCGCATACGCTAAAAATCTCATCAAATACGACGTGTTTTAGTGAAAAACCATGGGACGGTGGTTTAAGTCTGATTAATTATATAAATTCAGTCGAATGGAAAGGTTTAACAGGGCCAATTGAATTTAAAGAGGGTCATCGGATTCAAGTTAAATTTGATTTGGTCAAATTGAAACATCATTCAATTGTAAAAGTTGGTGAATGGTGTCCAGACTCGGGATTAAATGTTTCCGATCGTGGACTCTTATTTGATTCGAGCCAAATTAATGTAACACTGGTTGTTATTACAATACTTGTAAGTACTTAAAATATAACATAAAAATGTTTATGCTGGGTGTCTTATTAATAAAAACGATACGCAAGTGAGCCTAAAATTGTTCCGCCATTTTATCGTTAGGAATATGTTTAATGCTCGTAGATAAAATTTGGTTTATATACTTAATAGACACTCTGTATATATATATATATACATATATATATATATATATATATATATATATATATATATATATATATATATATATATATATATATATATTTCGAGTCTATTTATTTTACATTACATATTTACGTTCAGGAAAAACCGTATGTCATGATGCATTACGATAAAAATATAACCGGTAATGATCGATTTTTTGGATTTTGTGTCGATATTTTGGAACGGGTTGCACAAGAAGTGGGTTTCGAGTATATACTAGATTTAGTGCCAGATCGAAAATATGGTGCAAAAGATCCAGTCACCGGCGAATGGAATGGAATGGTAGCACATTTAATAAAACATGTTAGTTTTGTATACGCGATTTATTTAAAATTGATCACGCGTTTCTTAAATTAAAGATTTTATAATTTTAGAAGGCCGATCTAGCTGTAGGATCGATGACAATAAATTACGCTCGAGAAAGTGTTATTGACTTTACAAAGCCCTTCATGAATTTGGGTATAAGCATATTATTTAAAGTTCCAGAGAGCCAACCGACTCGTTTATTTTCTTTTATGAATCCATTGGCCATCGATATTTGGTTCTATGTATTTGCCGCATATGCCCTCGTTTCAATAACAATATATGTGGTGGCACGATTTTCACCATACGAATGGCATAATCCACATCCATGTGAACGTGAAAATGACATTATTGAAAATCAGTTTTCAATTTCGAATAGTTTTTGGTTTACGATTGGCACGTTGATGCAACAGGGTTCCGATTTAAATCCAAAAGCTATATCAACTCGAATTGCTGGCGGAATTTGGTGGTTCTTTACCTTAATCATTATATCATCATATACAGCAAATTTAGCAGCATTTTTAACTGTTGAACGAATGATCACACCGATCGAGAATTCTGAAGATTTGGCAGGACAAACAGAAATCATGTACGGGACGCTTGATAGTGGATCAACGATGACCTTTTTTCGTGTACGTGTTATTGCTATAAAAAAAATAAAATATATATATATACATATATATATATATATATATATATATATATATATATATATATATATATATATATATATATATATATATATATATATCTATATAAATCTTATTTTCCTATATGTACAATTTTCTAGGATTCGATGATCGAGACGTATAAAAAAATGTGGAGATTTATGGAAAATAAAAAACCATCGGCATTCACATCAACTTACGAGGAGGGTATAAAGCGAGTGATCGATGGGGACTATGCATTTTTAATGGAATCCACAATGCTGGACTATATTGTCCAACGGAATTGTAATTTAACTCAAATTGGTGGTCTGCTCGATACAAAGGGTTATGGAATCGCGACACCAATGGGATCACCCTGGCGCGATAAAATTTCATTGGCTATACTAGAGTTACAAGAAAAAGGTGAAATTCAAATGATGTACGACAAATGGTGGAAAAATACTGGAGACACATGTCAACGTACAGATCGAGCAAAAGAATCGAAAGCTAATTCGCTTGGCGTTGATAACATTGGTGGTATATTTGTTGTATTACTATGCGGTATTGCATTTGCCGTACTTATAGCAATATTTGAATTTTTCTGGCATCTCAAACGTAATCCCACGATAAATCAAATCAAACAATCGTTGTGTGCTGAAATGGCGCAAGAATTATGTTTTGCCATCAAATGTCATGGATCGCGGCAACGACCAGCATTAAAACGGAACTGTTCGAAATGTGTAAATGCAACAGAAATTTTCAAAAACGTGGTGATTCAAACAAAAACAAAAGCCGGTCTACAATTGAGTTCCTCAACAATTAGTCGCCAAAATGTTATACCAACAGATAAACATGAACCGTATTCTTCGAGTGAATGGGAACAAAACTCATCAGCTGGTAATATCGATAACAATTTTGACATAAATGAATTAAATTAGCTTGTGTATGTAGATTATATATTTATTTTTATTTTATTTTTGTGTTCATTTGACGAATTTTTTGAACGGTTTTCCGCGAATTATGTCAATTATCACATTAGTGCCAAAAAATACAATTTTATATAGTCTGTACAATTAGAAAGGTAATTTACTAAAACATTAAAAAACGGAAATTAAAACTGTGTTTTCCTTTCGTTGAATATATCGACCGAAGTCCTGAGTAGCTAACATAGTGAATTGCTCGAAAATTTAAAAAAAATGCTCTTGAAACTGATACGATGTGGATTTACTTTTCTTCAAAATGCTGATTTTTGATTTCTACCAAACAGAATCCATAGCTTGACTCACTGCGACTAGTGTTCTTGGTATTACGAATAATGACTTGTGTCACAAAACTATGCCTTTCTCAAAAGTCACTACTACTAAAATCCATTATGTCTATGCAATCTTTTGTGGGGCCGATGTTTTTCCATCTCCTTTTCTTCTGGTTGATTTAACGTCCTGCCTTACGCCGTCACCAGCCATATCTAGGACGCACAGATTCACTATACATATACATTTGTAAATTGCATTGCATTGGACTATAGTTCAATTCTACAGTCCAACAGGGAGTCATAGTTGTGTTATTCGATCAACGATCGCAATCAAGTGATAAAAAATCCTTTTTAGGTTCCTTCTCCATTCGAACATTTTAGCAAATTACTTGTTTTTCAATAAAAAGTATTCCTCTATTGCAAATTACTCCAGTCCAACAGTGGATAACATAAAACAATTTTTAATCGCATACTTAATATATTTCAATACAGTATTAAAGTTAAATAAAAATTTTTGGAATATGAAAGTATTTGTTGATAAAGAAGGGATCGATTAGTTTATAAACGTTGGTTCAATAATTAAAGCATCCTCTTCCGAAAAAAGTAATAATTAAGAAATAAACATGTTTAGCGCATTTTATTGGGCACTGGAATTAGAATTAAAATCAAAAATGTCCCCTTATTTTTTAATATAAAACCAATACAATGTTGGATTTAAATATAAATCCAAACGGTATGAAATGCATGCTATTGTTGTATAATTCCCAATAAAATATAGCTATTGTGTTTTATTGTAATAATGCCACCACTTATTTTATAACAGGGCTCGGATTCCCCAGTGGCAAACAATTCAATCTTTTTTATCAGAAATATTTTTTATAACAAAATTAACGACAATAGCGAATAGACCGAATCCGATGATCACCATTAGATTAGAGAAAATCGAATGCCAATTATTTGGGTTCTGTAAATCGTTTAACATTGCCCTATTATTGGAACTATTTACACTTTGGTAATGGCCTAATCTATTACTATTAACATTCAAGCTACTTGCTCCACCTGAACTTATCGCGGCTTTTGATTGTTGCTGCCTTTGGATCTCGATTTTATCATTTATTTCGACACAAATGTCGGGGAATAGATCACAGAATGTTTTATTTTTTAAATTATAACCTAAGGAATCACGGGCCAATTGTTCCTTTTCATATGTTGAAGTTTCCGTTGAGCCTAGGGTTGGAGTCGATTCTAACTGTAAATATACGAATTAAATTTTATAAATTTTACCAAATTACTTATAAAAATTGAAACAGCTTTAGTATCTATCATCAAAAATTTTAACAGAAATTGTTGAGGCTTAAACCTCGGAGTTAAGTAGGAACCCGGAATCAGCAAGCATCTCGAGAATTTAGGTATAGTTATAATTTTAATTATAATGTCACCACAGTTGATTTGAGGACCGATACTAAAGGTTAACTTAAAAAATTGTTACCATAAAACTTAAAAGGCCTGTTAAAATCGTTGCAACTGACCATGCAGGATTCCAAGTATCTGGATGAAAATCCGATATGCTCAAACAGAGTCGAGTATTTGTCTGGAATCGTCCATTTGGTGTAAACATATAAATAGCAGGAGGTTTAAATGGAAATTCTCGATTAAAAACTAGCGTTCCATGATAATAACCACCAAAGTACGGAGACTCTTCGGGTCCCTTGACAACATAGTGCCTAAAAAAAATAAAAATTATAATTAAGATTACTATTTTGTTAACATTAAATTGTATTTTTACCATTCTAATATATTTGAAGGAAGAGGTTCCGCTTGAATATATGGAACTGGATCACGCTTCAGTCGCAAGTAGTCCTGTCTTAAACGTGAAGTCGCTGTTGGCTTACGATTTGGCATCGCTCCGCTAGTACGGCTCATTGTGTACGTATAATACTTTTGAATCAGAAAATATTAACATAAACTTGTGCAATATATTTATTTATAATATAATTACGGCGAGATTATCTTGAATTAATTTAAATTATTAATTTAAAAAAAAAAACTTTTTGATAAGCAGAAAATGAAAACTTTTTCACGACGTTTTACGACTGAGCTGTCAATTCTTAATAATCATAATACTTTTGCTGACATCTTGTTTAAATAAATTGTACTAATAAAAATCATTAATCTATAAAGATCAACTTACACTTATGTATTAAATATCACTTTACTTGTTTTGTTTATTTTATTTATATCGATAACAAATTTATTGATATTAATACTTAATCTTGAATATCATTATCATTATCATTATAATCATTATCAGTAATCAGATTATTTAGTGATACATTCTATAAACATTAATGTTTAATTTCAATGAAATTCAATATCAGATGGGCGGATTACAAGACCTTTACAATTACATTTTATTTTAAGGTAAAAACAAAACAAATAAAAATTATCGAATTATTATACCAACATAAAGAAAAAAACTAAAATAAAACGACGAAATTTCGAGTGGTTATCGTCATTTTAGTTGAATACTTTGCTATGTTAAGAACTTGATTATTCGGAAATATATACATATATTTTTAAAAAAATAAATCTATTTGATGTACAAAGAATTATTTTTTCCATTTCATTAAAATATTTACGAAAGAAATGAAACTCATGAAATTTTTTTAATTATATACTTTTACAAGGAATAAGTGTTTTATTTTTAATTTTCAAAGTACATATATGTATAATTTTTTTTTTTATTAAAGTAAAATTTTTTGAGAACAGACCAGATTTGCTGATTTACCACAGCGCAATTTAATTTGTTTTTTTTAATACGCCCATTAAAATTTATATTTTGGTAAACGAAAAATATTTAAAAGAAAGGAAAATCGCGTTTCTTGAATATATGTTTGCATGATCATATATTATATTAAATTTTTCGCGTTAATTACGTATATAAATGAAATTTTCTTAAAAACTTGAAAAATTCATGTAGTCTGCCATTTTGTACATTACATATTATATGTATAAATTCGAAAAAGAGAAAGATTTATGTCATAAGGCGAAAAATGTTAATTTCTATATCTAAAATAAAAAAAAATTTTATATATCATAATTGTCAAGATAATTAGTGAAAACTTTATATAAAAAAGGTATTGAATTTAATAAAATTCTTTAAAATTTAAAAATAATTAAATTTGACCTTTCGTCGCCATGTTCGTATTTTTGTTTCATTTGATTAATGCATGTACATTTACAAGCCGTGTACAGTGGCATAGTTGCATGCAAAAAAAAAATTTGTCTTTTCATATTATACAGGAAGAATGAATCTTTTTATAGTTTATTCGTTAAATTTTATGTGTACGATTTTTAGATAGTACATTAAAATGGAAACAAATACAGAAAATCCTGATTTGGAAGACGGTGAAATTGAAGACGATGAAGAAGAGCATAATACTGTGACAATGCCACAAGATGAGGAAAGTTTACCATCAGCACCATGTCAAACGACCATTTCCACGATTAGGGGAAAAACTGATACAGGTGATAAAAGTTCTCGAAGTACGATTGTAGATGGTTAGTATTTTTTTTTTCGAATTTATTTTACGTCCAGAAATTTTTATTTTTTACTATTATCTACTAATTCAGATGATTTTGCCGGAAAAATCGAAAGTATGATCGCGATTGTATTAAAAAAAGATGGAATTGAACCACCTTTGCCCGAGGTAAGCCGAAGTCAAGAGAAAGAAAACGGTTCTGACGTATCTCCATCTAGTAAAAGACAAGTGAAACGAAAAAAGAGGGCAGAGAATTATGAGAAAGAGAGGCAGAAAAAAAAGGTAATATTAATTATAATAATACTTCCGAGTTTAATATAAATCAAATTCAAGATTCACAAATGGCACAAAACAATTATGGAGGCGGAAGAAGATGAATTTGAATTTTTATGTGTGCGAGGTGCAAGTCCTCCACCAAATCAACTGCAGCAACAACCATCTAGTACATATTCAGGGTTAAGGAGTGGTGAAAATGATGATTCATATGAGTCGGATTATAGTGGATCGTCGTACGACAGCTATAGTTCGATTGATCGACATAGAGGCACATATACTGATAAAAGAAATCGAACTAATCGAGATCGTGCACAACGTACACAACGTAGCATTGGACAAAAGGAAAAACATCATGCTAAACGTCATCAATCGAGGAGCGGTGGTGTCAACAATGGTCAAAACGATGTTGGCCTCGACTCAGACGACGAACGGAATCGTAAAATGGAACTGTGTAAATTTTATCTGATGGATTGTTGTGCAAAACGAGATAAATGCCTTTATATGCATTCTGATTTTCCATGTAAATACTACTATTTAGGTATAAGATGTCTCGCGCATGATAAGGGTACATGTAAATTTTTACATGGGGCGCCACTAACCGATAACGTTCGATCAATTTTATTAAAGCATCTTGAGACTGCACCTAAAGAAATTCTAGGGGATTTTCCACGTTTGAGTCGAGACAATGCGATCAAAATGTTAGATTCGACGAATCAAAAACTAATGATTGATTATGGAATGGCATCAAAACCGATGGTAACAACGCCATCGGTATCAAACAATTGTAATCAAGTGGTAGCTAATAAAATCCCCTCTCTTCTGGAGATAAATATTGCGAAACCGGCATCAATAATCGAAAAAGAAGAAAACCTTATGAATAAATCATTAAAGCCACGCCGAACCCGATGGTGTGCACTTAATTCGAATAACAATTCATTAAATCCATCGGTTCCGCCATCCATACCTTTGGTAATACCACCACCACCACCACCCGTGACACAAACCAAAAATAGCTTTTTAAGTTTAAAGTTTTTAACCGGTGTCCTTTCTCAAACCCAAATCGAAAATTTAGGAAATTTGGGCATTGATACTTTGGAACAGGTCAATCAATTAACGGTTGCTCAATTAAATGATTTTGGATTGACCGTTGATCAAATTCGTGCGATACAACTAAATGCTATAAATATACAGAAATTAGGACTTCTTGGAAACGCAACATCAGATTCTGTTGTACCAATAGCACCAACATCAACAACAATATTTGGTGATTTAGATATGAGAATAACGGGGCCTAAAACCGAAACAGTATCGACTAATCAATCCGATTCGGAATTATTAAGCTTAAATCCGGGTGGTGGTGATGTCGACATGAGAGTTTTACCAGCTGAATCAATAGTTACTAAAAATCAAGATGAAACCGTAATTCAATCAACTCTGCCGACATCTATAAACACCGACTACAGTAAATTTATTATTTCACCACCTTCATCGATCGATTATTCGAAATATTTAAAAGACTCCAATTTAGAAAATATCTTAGAAAACAATTCAAATTCGGATTCGGAAGAAGATGAAAATTTAAAAATCGATGATGAGTTATTAGTACCGCCAACGATACCATCAGAATTATCATTACCGCCAGTACTATCGATGACATCACCACCAATTATTTCACCCGTGTGTCTAACATCACTGGTTTCGACCAAAATTCTTCCATTAGCACCACCACTGCCGCTCGTTGTTCCAAATGAAATGTTGGCACCAGCACCAGGAATAGCACCATTACCAGTCAAATCATTACAATCAATTAGCAGTACTAACAGTGGTAGTACGGAAACTACACGAATCGATTTCTACAATCCAAAATTATCACCAACACCGAATATAATTCAACCATATTCTGATGAATGTACATCAACAGTCACAATGACATCATTATCAAACACATCGATAGTATCGCCACAAATAACATCCATGGCATCCATACCGAGTGGTCACCGCTTAACAATATACGATCGAGGGACCGATGATGATACGGAAGACAAACAAGTTAAATTAGATCGTGATATGAGGCAACAATCATTTGTTCATGAATCCAGCGATTCAAATGGTAAGTTGAATTATATTTTTGTTATAAATTTAATATTCCTTTATTTCGATTAGGCAACAAATTTTAAATCAAATCGACATTTTTTTCTGCTTTATATATTTTTGTTTGGATCTTCCTAAATTTTCCGCTCATTTTTTCGAAGCGCAACGGCTCGTAACGAATTATTTAATTTCAAAAATCCGCTGATATTAGCTGATTTATTTTTTTTATGTACACAGAATTTTATTTTCTAACCAAAATTGTTGAACAGAAATTCGTATAAAATTTTTATTTCCAGGTGATATCGATTTTCGACTACCATTTAAACCAATTCCAAATTATGTACCGGCCACAGAAATTGATGCATCATTCACATCGCATAATCCGATTGAATATAAGGTGAACGATTGTTATATTGAAATCTTTTTAATTATTTAAATTTAACTACGGATTTCTCTTACAATTTATTTAATTTTCAGTTAGTTAAAATCAGTATTCCAAAACCTGATTATAGTGATATTCGACGTAGTTTCCCAATTCCAAATAAAACAATGGATCCGAGACTTCGTCGAATATTTGCACTAAAGGACTTTTCAGATGAGAAAATGTATCGAGATACAACATCACCTAATGCATTCCAAATAAATGTGAACTCTACAAATGAATCGGTATCGGGGCCAATAATGCCACGGATCGATCCACGAGCGGATCCAAGACGTAAAAAGGATCTATTAGCTGACAGTACGACTATAATGACACAAATACCTGGTGGTATCAATGCCGCTTGTAATGTTGGGAATAAATCTCTTGATATTCAAATTATGTTACAAAATTCGTTATGGTATCGGGATTTAAGTTCGAAACAAAAAATGTCAGTTAACCAACATTTGGCTACTTTATCCGCCGAATTAAAACAATTTCATTTGGATCCAAATCCCGATAAAAAATTCGATACTAACATTATAATCCAACAAACTTTAACGAATTTAGCTGTTTATGTAAATGAATCAGGCGATATCGTTGAAATGCATGATAATTCTGGAATGGTCCTTAATGGCATTATGATGAATCCATTAGTGGGTGGATCTGGACAGAAATTACCACAAAATCATATGATGAATATAATGAACTTGCAATCAATGGATGGGGGAAATAATATTGGTGGATTCGGAATTAATCCGAATGGACCAAATTTCAATCCACATCATTCAAATCCGAATATGAATCCAATTCAAATGTTTCCATCAAAACAATTTGTTGAAAATGTGGGTAGTGGTAATATTCGACCTGGTTTATTAGGGATAGCTCCTAATATGCCATTTAATTACGATTCAAACTTAGCTTTTCAACAGCAGACTTTACAATTTGAGGAATTTATTGATAATAATATCATTAATAATCGATTCGATCGAGGCGATAATGGTGGAAATCGAAATTTTAATCGTAATAATAATAATAATCATAATTTCAGAGGCGGTGGTAATATGCGAAATAATAACGACCGCTGGCGAAATTCAAATATGAATCGGAATAATAATATGCAAAGGCGGCCAATGTACGATCGTGATAATAGACGGCAGGATTAGTTGCTGACTAATATTATAGTTAATTTAATTGTTTTTTTTTTTTTTTATATATATATATTAATTTGTCATAAGAACAAAACAAAATGAGAGATGCCTCGATTCCGACCCGATTTTCAACGAAGCTAACCCAAAAAATAGCAACAAATATATCAATTAAAAATGTGTCCTGCTATTCTATGCCAAAAAAACTCTGTAAAAACCCTTGCCATTCTGCGAGACCCTACATATTTAGACATACACCTAATTCTGATACTATCCTCTGCTGTGTGTACATTGAAGTATTTAGGAGGCAA
>OY744478.1:13587054-13698918 GCA_963556175.1 Tipula confusa | reverse complement strand
TATATAAATATATAAATATATAAATATATAAATATATAAATATATAAATATATAATATATAAATATATAAATATATAAATATATAAATATATAAATATATAAATATATAAATATATAAATATATAAATATATAAATATATAAATATATAAATATATAAATATATAAATATATAAATATATAAATATATAAATATATAAATATATAAATATATAAATATATAAATATATAAATATAAATATAAATATATAAATATATAAATATATAAATATATAAATATATAAATATATAAATATATAAATATATAAAATACTATAAATATATAAATATATAAATATATAAATATAAATATATAAATATATAAATATATAAATATATAAATATATAAATATATAAATATATAAATATATAAATATATAAATATATAAATATATAAATATATAAATATATAAATATATAAATATATAAATATATAATATATAAATATATAAATATATAAATATATAAATATATAAATATATAAATATATAAATATATAAATATATAAATATATAAATATATAAAATATATAAATATATAAATATATAAATATAAATATATAAATATATAAATATATAAATATATAAATATATAAATATATAAATATATAAATATATAAATATATAAATATATAAATATATAAATATATAAATATATAAATATATAAATATATAAATATATAAATATATAAATATATAAATATATAAATATATAAATATATAAATATATAAATATATAAATATATAAATATATAAATATATAAATATATAAATATATAAATATATAAATATATAAATATATAAATATATAAATATATAAATATATAAATATATAAATATATAAATATATAAATATATAAATATATAAATATATAAATATATAAATATATAAATATATAAATATATAAATATATAAATATATAAATATATAAATATATAAATATATAAATATATAAATATATAAATATATAAATATATAAATATATAAATATATAAATATATAAATATATAAATATATAAATATATAAATATATAAATATATAAATATATAAATATATAAATATATAAATATATAAATATATAAATATATAAATATATAAATATATAAATATATAAAATATAAATATATAAATATATAAATATATAAATATATAAATATATAAATATATAAATATATAAATATATAAATATATAAATATATAAATATATAAATATATAAATATATAAATATATAAATATATAAATATATAAATATATAAATATATAAATATATAAATATATAAATATATAAATATATAAATATATAAATATATAAATATATAAATATATAAATATATAAATATAAATATATAAATATATAAATATATAAATATATAAATATATAAATATATAAATATATAAATATATAAATATATAAATATATAAATATATAAATATATAAATATATAAATAATATAAATATATAAATATATAAATATATAAATATATAAATATATAAATATATAAATATATAAATATATAAATATATAAATATATAAATATATAAATATATAAATATATAAATATATAAATATATAAATATATAAATATATAAATATATAAATATATAAATATATAAATATATAAATATATAATATATAAATATATAAATATATAAATATATAAATATATAAATATATAAATATATAAATATATAAATATATAAATATATAAATATATAAATATATAAATATATAATATATAAATATATAAATATATAAATATATAAATATATAAATATATAAATATATAAATATATAAATATATAAATATATAAATATATAAATATATAAATATATAAATATATAAATATATAAATATATAAATATATAAATATATAAATATATAATATATAAATATATAAATATATAAATATAATAATATATAAATATATAAATATATAAATATATAAATATATAAATATATAAATATATAAATATATAAATATATAAATATATAAATATATAAATATATAAATATAAATATATAAATATATAATATATAAATATATAAATATATAAATATATAAATATATAAATATATAAATAATAAATATATAAATATATAAATATATAAATATATAAATATATAAATATATAAATATATAAATATATAAATATATAAATATATAAATATATAAATATATAAAATATATAAATATATAAATATATAAATATATAAATATATAAATATATAAATATATAAATATATAAATATATAAATATATAAATATATAAATATATAAATATATAAATATATAAATATATAAATATATAAATATATAAATATATAAATATATAAATATATAAATATATAAATATATAAATATATAAATATATAAATATATAAATATATAAATATATAAATATATAAATATATAAATATATAAATATATAAATATATAAATATATAAATATATAAATATATAAATATAATAAATATATAAATATATAAATATATAAATATATAAATATATAAATATATAAATATATAAATATATAAATATATAAATATATAAATATATAAATATATAAATATATAATATATAAATATATAAATATATAAATATATAAATATATAAATATATAAATATATAAATATATAAATATATAAATATAAATATATAAATATATAAATATATAAATATATAAATATATAAATATATAAATATATAAATATATAAATATATAAATATATAAATATATAAATATATAAATATATAAATATATAAATATATAAATATATAAATATATAAATATATAAATATATATATATATAAATATATAAATATATAAATATATAAATATATAAATATATAAATATATAAATATATAAATATATAAATATATAAATATATAAATATATAAATATATAAATATATAAATATATAAATATATAAATATATAAATATATAAATATATAAATATATAAATATATAAATATATAAATATATAAATATATAAATATATAAATATATAAATATATAAATATATAAATATATAAATATATAAATATATAAATATATAAATATATAAATATATAAATATATAAATATATAAATATATAAATATATAAATATATAAATATATAAATATATAAATATATAAATATATAAATATATAAATATATAAATATATAAATATATAAATATATAAATATATAAATATATAAATATATAAATATATAAATATATAAATATATAAATATATAAATATATAAATATATAAATATATAAATATATAAATATATAAATATATAAATATATAAATATATAAATATATAAATATATAAATATATAAATATATAAATATATAAATATAAAATATATAAATATATAAATATATAAATATATAAATATATAAATATATAAATATATAAATATATAAATATATAAATATATAAATATATAAATATATAATATATAAATATATAAATATATAAATATATAAATATATAAATATATAAATATATAAATATATAAATATATAAATATATAAATATATAAATATATAAATATATAAAATATATAAATATATAAATATATAAATATATAAATATATAATATATAAATATATAAATATATAATATATAAATATATAAATATATAAATATATAAATATATAAATATATAAATATATAAATATATAAATATATAAATATATAAATATATAAATATATAAATATATAAATATATAAAATATATAAATATATAAATATATAAATATATAAATATATAAATATATAAATATATAAATATATAAATATATAAATATATAAATATATAAATATATAAATATATAAATATATAAATATATAAATATATAAATATATAAATATATAAATATATAAATATATAAATATATAAATATATAAATATATAAATATATAAATATATAAATATATAAATATATAAATATATAAATATATAAATATATAAATATATAAATATATAATATATAAATATATAAATATATAAATATATAAATATATAAATATATAAATATATAAATATATAAATATATAAATATATAAATATATAAATATATAAATATATAAATATATAAATATATAAATATATAAATATATAAATATATAAATATATAAATATATAAATATATAAATATATAAATATATAAATATATAAATATATAAATATATAAATATATAAATATATAAATATATAAATATATAAATATATAAATATATAAATATATTAAATATATAAATATATAAATATATAAATATATAATATATAAATATATAAATATATAAATATATAAATATATAAATATATAAATATATAAATATATAAATATATAAATATATAAATATATAAATATATAAATATATAAATATATAAATATATAAATATATAAATATATAAATATATAAATATATAAATATATAAATATATAAATATATAAATATATAAATATATAAATATATAAATATATAAATATATAAATATATAAATATATAAATATATAAATATATAAATATATAAATATATAAATATATAAATATATAAATATATAAATATATAAATATATAAATATATAAATATATAAATATATAAATATATAAATATATAAATATATAAATATATAAATATATAAATATATAAATATATAAATATATAAATATATAAATATATAATATATAAATATATAAATATATAAATATATAAATATATAAATATATAAATATATAAATATATAAATATATAAATATATAAATATATAAATATATAAATATATAAATATATAAATATATAATATATAAATATATAAATATATAAATATATAAATATATAAATATATAAATATAAATATATAAATATATAAATATATAAATATATAAATATATAAATATATAAATATATAAATATATAAATATATAAATATATAAATATATAAATATATAAATATATAAATATATAATATATAAATATATAAATATATAAATATATAAATATATAAATATATAAATATATAAATATATAAATATATAAATATATAAATATATAAATATATAAATATATAAATATATAAATATATAAATATATAAATATATAAATATATAAATATATAAATATATAAATATATAAATATATAAATATATAAATATATAAATATATAAATATATAAATATATAAATATATAAATATATAAATATATAAATATATAAATATATAAATATATAAATATATAAATATATAAATATATAAATATATAAATATATAAATATATAAATATATAAATATATAAATATATAAATATATAAATATATAAATATATAAATATATAATATATAAATATATAAATATATAAATATATAAATATATAAATATATAAATATATAAATATATAAATATATAAATATATAAATATATAAATATATAAATATATAAATATATAAATATATAAATATATAAATATATAAATATATAAATATATAAATATATAAATATATAAATATATAAATATATAAATATATAAATATATAATATATAAATATATAAATATATAAATATATAAATATATAAATATATAAATATATAAATATATAAATATATAAATATATAAATATATAAATATATAAATATATAAATATATAAATATATAAATATATAAATATATAAATATATAAATATATAAATATATAAATATATAAATATATAAATATATAAATATATAAATATATAAATATATAAATATATAAATATATAAATATATAAATATATAAATATATAAATATATAAATATATAAATATATAAATATATAAATATATAAATATATAAATATATAAATATATAAATATATAAATATATAAATATATAAATATATAAATATATAAATATATAAATATATAAATATATAAATATATAAATATATAAATATATAAATATATAAATATATAAATATATAAATATATAAATATATAAATATATAAAATATAAAATATATAAATATATAAATATATAAATATATAAATATATAAATATATAAATATATAAATATATAAATATATAAATATATAAATATATAAATATATAAATATATAAATATATAAATATATAAATATATAAATATATAAATATATAAATATATAAATATATAAATATATAAATATATAAATATATAAATATATAAATATATAAATATATAAATATATAAATATATAAATATATAAATATATAAATATATAAATATATAAATATATAAATATATAAATATATAAATATAAATATATAAATATATAAATATATAAATATATAAATATATAAATATATAAATATATAAATATATAAATATAAATATATAAATATATAAATATATAAATATATAAATATATAAATATATAAATATATAAATATATAAATATATAAATATATAAATATATAAATATATAAATATATAAATATATAAATATATAAATATATAAATATATAAATATATAAATATATAAATATATAAATATATAAATATATAAATATATAAATATATAAATATATAAATATATAAATATATAAATATATAAATATATAAATATATAAATATAAAATATATAAATATATAAATATATAAATATATAAATATATAAATATATAAATATATAAATATATAAATATATAAATATATAAATATATAAATATATAAATATATAAATATATAATATATAAATATATAAATATATAAATATATAAATATATAAATATATAAATATATAAATATATAAATATATAAATATATAAATATATAAATATATAAATATATAAATATATAAATATATAATATATAAATATATAAATATATAAATATAAATATATAAATATATAAATATATAAATATATAAATATATAAATATATAAATATATAAATATATAAATATATAAATATATAAATATAAATATATAATATATAAATATATAAATATATAAATATATAAATATATAAATATATAAATATATAAATATATAAATATATAAATATATAAATATATAAATATATAAATATATAAATATATAAATATATAAATATATAAATATATAAATATATAAATATATAAATATATAAATATATAAATATATAAATATATAAATATATAAATATATAAATATATAAATATATAAATATATAAATATATAAATATATAAATATATAAATATATAAATATATAAATATATAAATATATAAATATAAATATAAATATATAAATATATAAATATATAAATATAAATATATAAATATATAAATATATAAATATATAAATATATAAATATATAAATATATAAATATATAAATATATAAATATATAAATATATAAATATATAAATATATAAATATATAAATATATAAATATATAAATATATAATATATAAATATATAAATATATAAATATATAAATATATAAATATAATAAATATATAAATATATAAATATATAAATATATAAATATATAAATATATAAATATATAAATATATAAATATATAAATATATAAATATATAAATATATAAATATATAAATATATAAATATATAAATATATAAATATATAAATATATAAATATATAAATATATAAATATATAAATATATAAATATATAAATATATAAATATATAAATATATAAATATATAAATATATAAATATATAAATATATAAATATATAAATATATAAATATATAAATATATAAATATATAAATATATAAATATATAAATATATAAATATATAAATATATAAATATATAAATATATAAATATATAAATATATAAATATATAAATATATAAATATATAAATATATAAATATATAAATATATAAATATATAAATATATAAATATATAAATATATAAATATATAAATATATAAATATATAAATATATAAATATATAAATATATAAATATATAAATATATAAATATATAAATATATAAATATATAAATATATAAATATATAAATATATAAATATATAAATATATAAATATATAAATATATAAATATATAAATATATAAATATATAAATATATAAATATATAAATATATAAATATATAAATATATAAATATATAAATATATAAATATATAAATATATAAATATATAAATATATAAATATATAAATATATAAATATATAAATATATAAATATATAAATATATAAATATATAAATATATAAATATATAAATATATAAATATATAAATATATAAATATATAAATATATAAATATATAAATATATAAATATATACATATATAAATATATAAATATATAAATATATAAATATATAAATATATAAATATATAAATATATAAATATATAAATATATAAATATATAAATATATAAATATATAAATATATAAATATATAAATATATAAATATATAAATATATAAATATATAAATATATAAATATATAAATATATAAATATATAAATATATAAATATATAAATATATAAATATATAAATATATAAATATATAAATATATAAATATATAAATATATAAATATATAAATATATAAATATATAAATATATAAATATATAAATATATAAATATATAAATATATAAATATATAAATATATAAATATATAAATATAATATAAATATATAAATATATAAATATATAAATATATAAATATATAAATATATAAATATATAAATATATAAATATATAAATATATAAATATATAAATATATAAATATATAAATATATAAATATATAAATATATAAATATATAAATATATAAATATATAAATATATAAATATATAAATATATAAATATATAAATATATAAATATATAAATATATAAATATATAAATATATAAATATATAAATATATAAATATATAAATATATAAATATATAAATATATAAATATATAAATATATAAATATATAAATATATAAATATATAAATATATAAATATATAAATATATAAATATATAAATATATAAATATATAAATATATAAATATATAAATATATAAATATATAAATATATAAATATATAAATATATAAATATATAAATATATAAATATATAAATATATAAATATATAAATATATAAATATATAAATATATAAATATATAAATATATAAATATATAAATATATAAATATATAAATATATAAATATATAAATATATAAATATATAAATATATAAATATATAAATATATAAATATATAAATATATAAATATATAAATATATAAATATATAAATATATAAATATATAAATATATAAATATATAAATATATAAATATATAAATATATAAATATATAAATATATAAATATATAAATATATAAATATATAAATATATAAATATATAAATATATAAATATATAAATATATAAATATATAAATATATAAATATATAAATATATAAATATATAAATATATAAATATATAAATATATAAATATATAAATATATAAATATATAAATATATAAATATATAAATATATAAATATATAAATATATAAATATATAAATATATAAATATATAAATATATAAATATATAAATATATAAATATATAAATATATAAATATATAAATATATAAATATATAAATATATAAATATATAAATATATAAATATATAAATATATAAATATATAAATATATAAATATATAAATATATAAATATATAAATATATAAATATATAAATATATAAATATATAAATATATAAATATATAAATATATAAATATATAAATATATAAATATATAAATATATAAATATATAAATATATAAATATACCTTTATTTGTTATGAGATAATATTATAAATTATTACAAAAACAAACCGATTTTAAAACTGACCATCTTAAAACACTTTACTTAAAACTTAAAGCACAAAACTACATACATATATTAAACTAATATTATCCTCTTTTTATTTATTTTTATTTATCCGAATATAAATTTTATCTTAATATTTAAATCACTGCGCATTTTGTGCGCATTTTGTTCAACTACACGACCAACAACAATTCACAAGAAACTGGTTTGGTAAAGGCAAATTGTAATAAAAAAAAACAAACACGCAAAAACCGTTGCAGTTTCAAATTTAAATACAAACAAAAAATATTTTGTATTACAAAAAAAAAAATTAAAAATTAGAAAAAAGTTAACCCAATGAGTGACACATTTTTAAAATAATAACTTGGAAAGTGTTTTAATTAAATTATAATTATAATAATATAAATAATAATTACTAATATCATCCATTTAGATGATTCCGAACTTTATCATTAAAAGTTAATTAAAACATTGTTTTATAAAAAAAGACAATATTCAAGAAAATAGTAAACAAAAATAGAGTCAAAGAGAAATATTCGAATACTACAAGTTTCCTTCTAGTGTTAATGTGCTTTATAGCAGATTTACATTGAACGAGTTTTGTCATCTTGAAAAAAAAAACAAGAAACTAGATTGAAAAATTATGCAAGCCACACCGAGAAAAAAAGCTATTTATAAGTCTTAAAAGTGATATATAAATATATATATATATATATATATATATATATATATATATATATATATATATATATATATACACATATACAGGGTGGCTGAAACCCAGTTTCTCAGTAGCCAATACTCAAACTACTGTTAGCATAAGACAATCACAATTTTATTGAACTGCGCTGCATTCTTTCATCTCTTATCAGCAACAATAGTGTGCCACCATTCATCTGTATTCTGCAGACGTATATATATATATATATATATATATATATATATATATATATATATATATATATATATATATTATATATATATATAATTATATATATATATATATATATATATATATATATATATATATATATATATATATATAATTATATATATATATATATATATATATATATATATATATATATATATATATATATATATATATATATATATATATATATATATACATATAATATATAAACAAATATAAAAAAATATATGATCAAATTAGTAACCTACTTACGTCAACATTATTGCAATTGTCCTATGCAACAAAATCACTCAATCTTATTGACTACCCTGTCACCTATATTCAAATTATTTTTATTTTGTAAATCCACTTTTCATACAACAACAAAACATAATTTCATATTTTGTGCAGCGGACAAATGAAAGTCAAACCGGGTGATTCTTCATATTTGGTGCACATTCATATTTTTCTGTGTTTGGGCAATATACAAATCGAAATAAAACGAAATCATCCGTTTTTTTATATTGCGCTCTAAATTTATAGCATAAACAAACTTGCTACATGTAGAGCTATATTATTTGAGTAGATGGCAATTACTGCTCACAGATGGAAACATTCCACATTTAAGTATCTATAATACTACTCAAAAAAGTCTAAAAATTACACACCCGTAATAGTCAAATAAAGTTGGGAACCTTAGTCATTTCCAGCAAAAGTTAAGTAAATTGTTTTAAAGATTATATGTATATGAATATGTTATATAAACAAAAAAAGAAAAAGTACATCCTGACAGGACTAATACCCAGTACCAAACAACGAGTATCGTTCAATATACCATCTTAAATGCGTATCGAGCCGATAAACGATTCCGCAAACACCACAGCTTACGGCCACTGGTAGCTGTTGTGTGGAGGCCAGTGAAGAAGGCCTACCACACCACAGCCGCCAGCTACCGTGCGCTGTGGAATTTGCGGAATCGCTATCGACTCGATATGCCCAAGATGGATTTGAAACGATGATTCGATGATTTGATACTATAGTACTGCCTGCAGTCTGCACTGAAATATGAAGAATTTTTTTTCTATATATATTTAACAAGAGTGCATTAGTAGTTCTAGCGAATTACATAAATTAACGTAAAAAAAATGTATAGCTTTCGGTATGTACGCAAAATTTAAATCACTACAAATGTAAATCACATGAATACAAAATAAAATACTACAATATTAATACTACTACCACAGAAAAAATATCAGGTAAAAACAAAAACAATTGTAGATGAACGTAAAAATTACAAATACAAAATTTGGCCTTGGACAAGACGATTCGTATGAAAAATTGATATAATACACCCTTCGCTCGCTTAACGCAAACTCTAATTAATTTGAACGAAATTTCTCTATTACGGTTTACGTAATAAAATTTCGATTTACAAAATTTTTTTACATACATATTTTACCTTTTTGCATTTCATTTTACGAAATTTTAATTTACAAATTAAATTAATTCGTGAATGAATTAATTTTGTTAAGCGAGGGATAGGTGTAAAAAAAGTATTATCACCCCCAATATTATTATAATGCAAAATAACAAAACCAATAATTGTATATATATGCAATAGTGTTGGATTTGAAACTAATAATAAAATTACCATCGTAACAGCCGAGTGTATTAAAATGCAGAACTGGTTTCCACAAAATATGAATATTATGATCGAGTAATGTACACCAATATGTTAAAAATCTATACACTTGTACACGATATAATGTCATAACTTTATTGGATATCATAAACTTTATCCCATGTATAGAAAAATACAAAAAAAAAGTAAATAGAATCAGTTGGTAGCCGGCAACCTCACTGTACGTATTTAGGTTTGGAGGGTTAAAATCACTGGCTTGTAGGTAACAAATGAAACGACAAAAAATTTGTTACATATAAAATTTTTTTTTTTTGTTTCTTTATATTTAGTCCAATAATATTCTCCAAAATGTCTCCCGTGTTCACGTATTTTAGTAATTATAATAATTAATCATATTTAGTTTTTTGTGGCAACAAATAAATTAAATGTGAAAAAATCACAACAACAACCTATTACCTTTTTTCAACCTATTACCAAGCTTTCTTCCATGTTTCATAGCTAATGAGATTCTCATAGCTCACTATATCAACTGTCATTCTGATTTTTATTCCACCCATCCGACATATTACTTTCACTCTCTCATTATACTTATGCACTTTTAGCACTGATAAAACTTGATTGGCATCAGTGTCACGTCTTCCTGGTTCATCTTGTTCGATAAATTTAACTTTTAAAGTTAAAATTTAACTTTCTCTCCGCTACGGTTTACTATATTTATCGATTCTTCGACTTTCGGCTCGCTTATCTCCATCGCATGGACCATTTGTATTAATTCATTTCAATTTGCCGCTCCTTTTCGATCACTTTCTCATCTACATTAGTATATCGACTTCCAATTGTTCTCTTATTCTCTCGTCGGTGTACTTAAATTCACATTTCACTGCTTGCCTCCCCTCAATCGCAATATAAATTCATTTATACTTTCTTTGTCTTGTCTCATACTTCCAAATTTGTTCTTTTCCAAATCAGGACTCGACTTCGAGTTGAAATAATTATCATTTTTTACATCTAAAACTGCCATGTGGTCGATATTTCTTTGATCCTCTTCTTGAATTTCCAATTATCCACAACAATTAATCCATCTATGTCGCCGGTTTAGTCTTTTATTTGTATATTCACGATCACTGATTCAAAAATTCACAGCCTACCAAACGGCTTTCTTTTTGTGATCCACACCTTCTATACTAAGATGGCTGCCTTTTTTATGATTATGACACTTAATCGTCTTAATTATTGTTTTTTATTTTTTTTATTTTACTCCTAGTCGCCAAATGTAATATCCGTCATTCTCATTATTGCTGGGTCATTAGATTTTTAAGTAAAAATTCCATTTTCTTGTTTACAATTCTTTATTCGCCTTTCAATCAAACAAAATAAGAAATGTCAAAAAAATAGCAAAATTATATATAATGAGCAAAAAAATATTGCTCATAATTTTTATTTTATTTTTTTAATATGTTGGATGCTTGCGGTGAAAAATGTGCCCAAAGTTAAAATTATTTCAACTAAGGAGGGGTAATTTATATATTTTTCGTATGAAAAATATACAAATTTCCCCTTGAGTCGCGAATCAATTTTTTGATCACGCACAGTAACTTAGGCTCTCCATCAAGTTATAACATTAATATTATAACAGTTTGCTAGTGAAGACTCACAATTAACATAACATTGCCATATGTCTACCATCAAGTTATACCATTATTGTATAACTTGATGGTAGACTTATGGTATACAAAATTATGACATTTCGTTATTTTCAAAATGGCGTCATTATGATTTTACGTTGAAACTTTGTGTTATGCGTGATTTTTTAAACCCAATTTAAAAATAAAAAGCAAAAATATATTAAAATTATAAAATTTCTATAAAAACAATCGATATCTCTTGAGTATATCGAGGTTATATACTCCATAAATACTCATTTTCACGAATGATTCCTAAATGTCAGATTTATCGTACATTGACCACACGAGACGCCATCTTTAATAATTTAGTCTTATGGTATGTTATTGGTAATGGTATGATTTATATCAGGTGGAGACGTAGGGTAAACGGGTAGGGTAAAAAAATTTGTTCACTTTTTGAGCGAAATTTTTCGACGACGAATTTCAAGAATAAAGCAAAATAAATTTTCGACCGAAATGACGTAATTTGACAGATATTCACCGGTGGATTTTTTCGATCAAAATTCAAGAATAGGGTCCCTGCACTTCCACACGAATCCAGTAAAACCATCACTCTCTAAAACCCTTTAATCAAATCTTCCCATTCGACACTATTATATTCTCCACTAAACCATAATTTGTGATTCTACCCAATAAACAATATCTTGTAATACTACAACCACCACAACTGCAATTGCGTTTAACTCGCGATAATTTGAGCGGTAAAACAAACTTGCGCAAGATTTCGGAAACAAACAAACAATGAAGAGAAAATAATATAAGTAAATTTGGTTGAAATACCAAATTTAGCAAATAAGTAAATATTTAAACGAGCAGTATGTACAAAGCCTTTTTTTAATGCAATTCACGACACTAGTGTAAATTTAGGCTTTGTGTTTATAGTATTTATCAGGTAAAAAAAAGATTTTTTGTATTGTTTTTAACGTGTGCTTTAATTTTTATTGAAACAGCCTTTATGTAAACGATATATATATATATATATATATATATATATATATATATATATATATATATATATATATATATATATATATATATATATATATATATTTATATATATTTATATATTTATATATATATATATATATATATATATATATATATATATATATATATATATATATATATTTATATATTGATTAATGTTATTATTTACATAAAAATTTATAATGTTTTAACAATCAAATATAAAATAATTGAACTAATTCTTGCGATTTTATAACATGATTTACTAACTTCTAAAATTATATATAATAAATTTACAAAGGCTTCAATTTTTGTTTTTTAATTTTAACATTTCTCGAATCATGCGATTAATTTTAATTATATCATATCAACAATTATTGTATGGCAATTAAAAAAAAAAAACAACATAACCTAAAAAAATTTAATTAAACCTCCATTGAAATGGCGGCGCACTTATAAAATGAGCTTCCGAAACAAATTATTATTTTTATCAAATGTTTTTAAACATTTTTGTTTTAATTAAATTTATATAATTACATTTAACTCTACTATTTTATCGGTCTAAGACTATATGCATGATAGTGTTTTTGCTTTTCATTTATAAAATATTTTACATTTTTATTGGAGCGTACGCGCACGCGCATATTATTTAAAATGTGCTTAGGTTAATTACAAAATAAAACAAAAATCCGAGAGAAAGCTCATTCAAATTGAACTAAAATATAATAAAATTTTCCACATTTTCTACATTTTTAGTATTTGAATAATCCAAACTTAAACGGGGCGAATTAAAATTAAAATAAAAAATTTATAAAAAGAAATGGGACGGATTCCCTTGCGACTGCAGTTTTAATCAAAACGATATGTAAAAATATACCGAAAGTATCTCATTTCGTGGGGCAATCATCAATTTATATATATATATATATATATATATATATATATATATATATATATATATATATATATATATATATATATATATATATATATATATATATATATATATAGATAATTATTAGTTATGTTATACAATCATAAAGAGATACATTATAACGTATAAATTAAATTATAATTTATAAATAATAAAAGGTCATTAATATTGTAACTATAAAAAGTGTTATATGTTTAACGCCATACAGTTTATTCGAACTATTACAATTATCACCAGTGCACGAACAATAAAGTACTTGAACATCATGGGTGCCAGCACGTCTTATACATATTTTATCGTCGTTTTCATTCTCTAAATAACCACAACCACGGACAATCCTTTCTTTCCCGTAAACTATAATGTTATAATTTTAAATTATATAATAAGCGATTAGTATAGAAAGAGATAGAAAAATACATAGAAAAAAAAGAGATAAAAAAAGAGTTAAATAATGTCAATGATTAATTTTTTTTTTTATAATTAATCGAACTATTTACCTTTCATTACGTTCTTACGACATAAAATTGGTTCTGGATTATTTAAATGTCCGGGACGATCTTGTGTACTACAATTCACTTCAGCAATCGAATATGGATCAAAAGGGTCACCGCAACGGGGATCATTTGAACTATTGCAATCGTAACATTGTAACCCAAAAGCAACTAAAATAGAATATGTAAAGTTTTAAAAATTATTTTCGATTAATATATTATGTAATACGAATATGTATGTCACTGCAAGGGCTTCGCAATATATATTTTTTACCAGCAGTTTATATAATGTAATTGATATATATATATATATATATATATATATATATATATATATATATATATATATATATATATATATATATATATATATATATATATATATATATATTATTTTTTTTATTTTGTTTTCTTGTTACATCCAAGTTACGTAATTTATACAGGAAAAATAAAACCATATTACATAATGTGTTGTGTAAGAAAATATGAAAAAGTTTACCTCCGAACATAAAAACCGTCACTAGGATGAATGAAAATAATTGACTTAAGTTTAGTCGTGCCATGATTGTCTATTAAAGATTTTTAACTGTTATTGATCAATTTAATTAGCACACAAACAATTGGTTTAAAGTTAATTTTTTTTTTTAGTATTACACGAAAATATCTACACAAAAATTATTTTAATTCACAATTTCATTCCTATACAGGATTTTCTTCTATTTTCTTATAAATTAAATTAAAATTAAACTCAACACACTGACGTTTCTTTAAGTAATGAACATGTAATTGTAATTTTCTGATTTCCTATAATATATTTTCTAATACAATGCGACACATAGCATTGATAAGACTGGTTTAAACTTTGCACTCAAAAACTATGAGATGAGAAGCGATTGCTTTGCTATCGGTGCGACGTCAAGATTTTTAATGTTTGTGAAATAAATTAGTTTTACATATGTGGTATATATGGCATTGTAAGAGATAAATATATGTTATTCTCAACATTAACAAAAAAAGAGAGCGAATGCGCATTACATCGGAAGTCAGGAAGACCGTCACCTCTAAAACAAAGGAATTATGGAATGCATCTCTATAAAACGGAAACCAGCTGAAATTTTGAATACAACTATGTATATAGATTACTAAATGTCGTTTGAATGTAACGAAGCATAATTTTAATTTACTTAAATGCTCTTGCATAAGGTGGTCACTTGCAATTCATCAAGCAGATTGGTAGCTTCGCATTAATTCAAATGCTGCCATCACGTTCCTGAATGTTCGATTACCTTTTACTTTAGTTTGGTTTTAAAACTTGTTGAGCGTATCTGTATAAGCATAAACTACTTTCTTGATGAGGACGTTCGTAAATTTTCTAAATTTAAATTTTATTTATAGGAATTATTATTACATGATTTTTTTATTGGCCATGTCAATTCTTTGTCCAAGTAGGGCTTACCAAAAACCTGTATTTTGGGATTGATTGCATTGTAAATAGTCAGAAGGTGACGTACGGTACTGATTTTTTAACATTAGAAAAGTTTATCGAATTTCTCACTTTAAACGAATTTTTTAAATTTTACTTAAATTTACTTAAATTTAAAAAATTGTTTTATTGATTTTTAACCTGTAGAAAACGAACATATTTTCTTATTCTATCGTTTAAAACAGGGTTCTACAATTTTGCTTAGTTTTCATTAGGGAAAAGAGCATAAGAGAATAAAAAATATGGCACATGCGCCTTAAACAGTAAGGAAATTTGAAAAAGAATTCTTAGCACTGATTTGTATGAAATCAATATTACCCCAAATTCGTATTCGATTATAATTTTACGTATGCATTTGAAACACAACTGCAACATTATATATATATATATATATATATATATATATATATATATATATATATATATATATATATAATATATATATATATATATATATATATATATATATATATATATATATATATATATATATATATATATATATATATTATATGTAATATATACATATATAGAAACGTAAAGACTAATCTACTATATATATTGATATTGAATTATGTTCTAATTATTTTCAAATGTCATAAGTGTCAGTTGTGATGATAACAGATAATCAGAAAAGTATAATTATTATTGTTGAACGAATTAAATTAAAATTAAATACAATGGCACCTTATTTTCTGGCGGCCTATTTCTATGTATAAAAATATAAAGAAAATCGATCAAGGATATCGTTTTTTGTAAACATACCGAATGTCCTATATAAATCGTATATCACATATATATATATATATATATATATATATATATATATATATATATATATATATATATATATATATATATATATATATATATATATATAATATATATATATATATATATATATATATATATATATATATATCAGTGGCGTAACCTGGTTTTCGAAAGTAGTAGGGAAGCAATTTGATTAATTTCATTTGCAATTCCGAGTCTCAATGTCGGGTGATGTAGAGAAATAAAAATTAGTCTCAAAACTGTACATAGACGGCTTTGCGAAGCGAATGTAAAAAGAAGCCATTTATAAGCCAGAAGAATAAAAAACCAAATAAACTTTGCTCGTACCTATTTAGCGAAACCTGCCGGTTCTGGCAGATAATATTACGTAACAACGAATCGTTTTTTTCTTTAGATTGAAGCTACGTAAAAAATATTTTTATTCGACACCTCAATAAAGAGAGTTTCGTAACATAACAATGCCAACTCGGCACAGCGGAGGAGACGAAGTAATGGTTTGGGGTTTTTTGGCTATAATGGCATAAGATCTCACAATTCTGCCGGGAAAAGTTACTTCAAGCACATATTTGGAGGCCCTTAATAAATATGCAATGGTTTCTGGGTGAAAATTGATAAGAACAGACTTCTTACTACCGCAAGATAATGCTCCAATCTACAAAAGTAAAATTATAACTAAATTTCTTAAAGAATTGAGTCAAGCAACTATAGACTGGTCACTATAAATACTCGATCTTAATCCTATATAGAATCTATTACCTTAAACAAAAATAACAACAACTTCAAAAATATTGCAATTATGCTATGCAACAAAATCATTCAATCTTATTGACAAATGAAAGTGAAACCGGGTGACTCTTTCACATTTCTCTGCGTTTGGGAAATATATAAATCGAAATAAAACGCATCATCCGTTTTTTTTTTATATTGCGCTCATTGGCTATGGCAGTAAACCCGCGAAAGTCAAAAATACATATTTTTCTTGTGGGTCAACAGTGAACTATTGCTAACAAACATTAAATGTATATCCCCCGTTTATTCACAATAATATACACACACTACAATGAACATAAAATGTATCAACAATAAACGATTAAAATCAATATTTGTTATGATAAGTATTAACAGTGGTACACCCTCGTCCCCATATACCAGTTTCAAAATCAAATCAGATCGACGCTAAAAAAATGGCGTAACTTTTGACCACTCAAAAACAACCACCAACTTTACAAACCACAATACACCAAATACATTTTGTACTAATTCGCAAATAGGAAGCCTAACAACCATCTATGTAGTTACTTTACACATTGACATCCTTGTAAATAAGCAACCATATTTTGCAAACACCCATCGAACCAGCCGCACCTAAACCGACACTGCTTTTAAATACCATGACAAATGTCATCTTCACCAAATTTCTAAGTCGTGAACAGAAACAGCACCATGAAATCACTAAACGAATGCAACCAAGTCCAGAACAAAGACGTTATGTAAAGAAACAAAAAAAAAATACAACCATTTCTAGTCGCCAAAGCGCGTTATGTCTAACCCGTTTACACATACACACAGTTGCCAAAAAAAAAAAAAATACTACTACCACATAACACCTATTAACTGTAAATTGTGTAAACCGCTTTCCCTCGGCAATCTCGTTGAGATACCCTTACAAAATGGAGCACAATATCAACAAGGCTTTCTATGACGACTCCAGGCCGAACATCCTGAGCAAAATAAACAATACTTAAAATCAGTTCGGACCTATAAGAAAGTAGATAAACCATAAAAGCTCATTCCTTCTATTTACTCCTACCCTTCATCCGTTTAATCTCTCAATGTGACAAAATACAGTATTACATTTAACAATCATTCCTTGCAATCATAGCACGACATCCGTCAAATAAACATGACAACCCTCAACAATTACTAGGACATTCCATCTACTGTTTAAAAAACCAATCCAAATTTGGACTCCAAATCATTAAAAAAAAAAAAAAAAAATGCAAGAAAGCTGCTAACAAAATTCATAATATTTTATAAGAAAAACTAAAAAACTATAGTTGTGATTTTCCATTTCGCCCGGCTTTGGATAATCGTGTTTCTTGAATCTAAATCATTTACCTTTACTAACCGTATCCTATATTAATCCAAAAGATGATTGCGCTATATGAGACGTCTTTTAAGTGGCTAACTTTCGTCATTTAATATTAAAATCAGGGATGTGCGACGTCAACAAACGTCGACAGTTATTGTCGACGCGTTTTTGTGGAGTCAACAATAACAAGTTTTGTCAACGTGAATTGTTGACGCGTCAACAATAAAAAATAAGAAAATAATAGTTTTGTTTGTTTCTTTTAATTTTGGATATAGACTCAGTTTGAAATTTTTTTTCCAAGTTATCCAAAACTGACTGGAATTTTTAAACGTTTTCTAGCCAAATATGAAATTTCAAGACCTTTCAAGTGGCCTAAATCCCAAAAAAACATTTAGGTTATATTTAAAAATGTTTCTATATTTTCTCTAAAGTCCCTCAACTCAATCAGTCCTCGGGTTGTGATAAGAGAACATCAGTCACTTGCTCAGCTTAATAAAATAAGAGTTTCACCGCAAATAATTAAAAAATACACGCTTAACGAATTAATGGTTTCCCGAAAACTTGTACGTAAATCGAAATTTCGTTAACCGAATTTTTAATATATTTTTGGGTATTTGGGTCGCAACATGTATTTGCATATCTCTGTTGCAAATGTTTATGATTTTTGTTTTTAGTATAGTAATTGATGTGGAAGCATTCGATGAGAAAAATAAGTAGCATTCTCTGTACATTTTGTTATAACCATCAATTCTCGTTGACTCTATACTTTCATACTTCGTTCCTCTACAGGGTCATTCTTGTTTATGCTTCCATTGTATCAATTCTGTAGTATTCTTAATTAAACATTCCACTCTTACGTTACCAGATAAATCGCTGAAGTTGACAAGATGACCGGGACCATTGCCCAACAAATCCAATACTTTGTTATCTAGAGATTTCAATTAAAGATATGATTTAACAGAAGGACATAAATGCTTTTTAAACTAGGCCTCTTGGCCGCTTCACCTTTCATTTTTATGTTATGAAGATTATGGTGCGTTTTACATTTTTCAAACAAGCCTTTAGTGCCGCCGAAATTTCTGTTTGAAACTACATTCATTATTAGGTAAAATAAAAAATTTACGGAAAATTCGGATAGAATTATCGAAATAATTTTTTTTCTCGACATAACGTCATTGTCAACTTAAAGATGACGTCGACATAATGTTGACGCATTGTTGACGCGTCAACGTCGACAATGATTGTTGACGTGTTGACGCTCATCTCTGATTAAAATAAATTATGGTTCTTGCTGAAATCATATAATGGAGGAGGTGAGGTTTGCATTTAAAACGCTCAAGGGCCACGAGCTGGAAATATAGTGCAAAAGGATATAAAGCAACGATGGGAATTTGATTGTGTTTCGTGTCGCTTAATGGTTTTGCTTAAATTATTTAAATCTGAAATTCATTGACTTTTTAACGTTTTCTTTGTAAGATACTAAACAAGGCCAGCAAAAAAGTTTGGTAGTTGCAACGCAATCATAGTTAAACATTAAGTATGGTTTTGTATAAGTTTAAATAATTTTAATGTCAAACTAAACGATTTTCGAAATAAACTATTAATTACACAGGTACATATCCGGTTTTTCGGTTGGATCTTTTACTCCAACAATTTCCAAAGCTTACATTGGTTTGGGCAAGGTATAATAGGGACTTGTTTTTTACACGTGTATCAGTTGCCTTGTTTTAACCCGAATTTTACAAAAGGAGTATTGTCAACATCTTCCACATTTTTTCCCATTAAATGGCTTGTCGTTTCTATTATTAAAAAATTTCTGTTGTCGTCTGTAATATTATTCATTGCACTGAAACCGCAAAGTTTCAGCAGTGGTGCACTTGGCAGCTGAAACTGATAATACAACAAGCACTGCTACTGCTGTGGCAAACTTGACTGCAGAAACAGTAAATTTTACAAGGGAAAACGAGAACCCATTTGGGACGAAAACCATATTGATAGTCGCCAATTGTGTTTTCGGCGAGAGGTATGAGTCTAGCAAATACAGCATTAGCCAACACTTTGTAAGCAGTGCTCAACAGAGCGATACCACGATAGTTTCCACATTTAAGACGATCTCCTTTTGTGCAGCGGACATATGAGTGCGGTCTTCCAATTCTACGGGAACTCTTCTTGGTTCCAAATAGAGACGATGAGATCGTATAGATTTGTTGCAATAGTAGCGCCTCCGAGCTTAGTCAATTCTGCGGGGATTCCATTAAGACCGGGTGCCTTTCCATTTTTTAATCTACTAATAGCTGCATTTACTTCCTCTACTGTGGGCTATTCAACAAGGACCTCTTCACCGAGTTAGCAGATTTTGAAAGTAGGTTTGCCATACTGAGAGAACATCAGCCACGTTTGTTCTCAGCTCTCCATTCCCGTCTTTGATGGCTGTACTTCTTGGGTGGAAGTCTTTAGTTAGATTTCTGGGGTTACCAAAACAGTCTCTTAAGTTTCCTATTTCCGCTTGGAAGCTGATATTTTCGATGCAAGATCTCATATGATCGCGCTTCTTTAGTCGTAGCGTTTCTAGCGTGGAGATATTCCTCTAGAGTGCTTTTAGTGTTGCGAGCCACCATTTTTCACAAAGCATTCGTTTATTTTCGACGACCCGATCGGCATTGATCATCGAACTAAACATTGCGGGACCTTGGAGGCCTTCTTCCGATGGAACTTTGCGCCGCGGTGGTTATGGCTGACCGTATAGCTTGCCACTGCTCCTGGATGTTAGGAGGAACTTCTTCGTTGTTATTGGGCCGGTCTAAATAATTAGTGACAGCTCATTGGTAAATCTGAAGTAACGCTTGGTCTTTTAATGCATCGATATTCCATCGAACGGTCTTCTGTGCTTGTCTGTTGAAAGTATATGGCAGTTTGCACTTATATTTAAATATGACAAGCACATGATCGCTGTCCATGTCTGCACCTCTGTAAGATCTGACGTCGGATATGCTGGTGGGGTGTCTTTTAGACACCATGACGTGATCGATTTGGTTTTCCGTTCTTCCATCATTCGATCTCCACGTTACTTTGTGGATTCTCTTGTGTGGGAAAAACGGGCTTGATACAACTAATTTGTAAGCTATTGCCAGGTCGGTGACGCGTTGGCCGTTATTATTACTAGTTAGGTGCAGGCTGTTAGGACCGATGTACGATGTATTTTCTGCACTCCTACCGATTTTTGCGTAAAAGTCGCTCACGATGATTTTAATGTCGTGGTGCGGTATATTATTGATGACTTCCTCCAGCTCGACAAAGAAAAAATCTTTGATGTCATCAGATTTATCTTCGGTGGGTGCATGTACATTAACGATCGGAAATCGATGATATGTTGCTTCGTGAGCTGATGGACAAGGAAGCCAACTCCAAATTCTCCTCAATTCTGATGTCCGCTGAAATGAAGAGTGTAACCATTGGTGGTGTCATGGATCCCACTCCCAGGCCATCTAAGCTCTTGTAGTGCAAGAACGTCTAATGTGTATTATATTATATTATTATATTATTATATTATTATATTATTATATTATTATATTATTATATTATTATATTATTATATTATTATATTATTATATTATTATATTATTATATTATTATATTATTATATTATTATATTATTATATTATTATATTATTATATTATTATATTATTATATTATTATATTATTATATTATTATATTATTATATTATTATATTATTATATTATTATATTATTATATTATTATATTATTATATTATTATATTATTATATTATTATATTATTATATTATTATATTATTATATTATTATATTATTATATTATTATATTATTATATTATTATATTATTATATTATTATATTATTATATTATATTATTATATTATTATATTATTATATTATTATATTATTATATTATTATATTATTATATTATTATATTATTATATTATTATATTATTATATTATTATATTATTATATTATTATATTATTATATTATTATATTATTATATTATTATATTATTATATTATTATATTATTATATTATTATATTATTATATTATTATATTATTATATTATTATATTATTATATTATTATATTATTATATTATTATATTATTGGTATTGTAATAAATTAATTAATTGTAAATTTCAGGCAAAAACTAATCCAATTTATTACAGCCTGTGACTTGCAGAAATAATATTATTATATTATGAGTTTCAGAGTAATTAATAATTTTCGGGCAAAAAGTAACACAATTATTACAGCATATGGCTTGTAGGAATTATATTATTGTATTATTATGTAATTATATTAAGAATTAATGAATTTGTAATTTCAGATTAAAAATTAATTCAATTTATTACAGCCTACGAGCAATTAGTTAATTAATAGATTCTGTTTTCAGAGTACCATTGCAGATTACAGATGAATGGCGGCATTCTGCAGTAGCGGATAAGAGATGGCAGAATGCAGAGCAGTACAACAAAAATGTGATTGTCTTACACTAACAGTCGTTTGAAGATTGGCTACCGGGAAATCGGACCAATTATGTCATAACTAACATACTTTTCCTTTCCCTAACCCACAAAAATTTACTAACTATTGGCCGCCAAGGTGTCTGTAACCGGGTCGATCTCAATAATTTAACTAGTATCCTTCCATATCCTTCCAAGTATATGTAAAAACGGGTGTACTGTGGGCCCGGCGCTTTCCGGGATATACTGCTTAATGCTTGGCAGTACATTCAAAATCAATCAATCAATCAATCAATACGTTTGGCAATCAAGAAAACATTCAAAAGCTATATAATATTCGGGCAATTCAAAACATGAGAGTTAGAATAGAGCCAATGAAGAAGAATACTTCAAAGATAGTCCAATGCAGAAAATGTCAAAGTTATAATCATACCCAGAAATATTGCAGGCGTGATGCAAAATGTGTCAAATGTGCTGGTAAGCATCTTACGAGCATGTGTACATTAGACAGAAACACTACAGCAACATGCATAAATTTTAAAGGACAACACCCCGGAAACTATCGTGGTTGTGAAGTAGCTAAAGAATTGCAAAAAAATTAGAAACCGTGCAAGAAATTCTAAGCAAATTCTGACAACAAACTAACCGAATAATAAGGGATTATACAATCTACGAGGTAACGCATCATATGCAGAAGTTGCTTAAAATCAAGATTCAACCACAAAAGTAAACTGGCCAGGTTCAAATAGATTTCATCAAAATCGTATAGAAGCTTTTGAATAGCATTGCGTGGAAGCAACTTAAAACTCTATCATCGCAGTATTTAAACGGAATAAAAATAAAAAATAATTTACAAACGCTGAGCATAGTAATATGGAATGCAAATGGGCAAATCCAACAATATTCCAAAACATGCAAAAAATTGACATATCTTTAATCTCTGGAAGCCATTTTAATAGATCTTTATATTGCAAAATACGTGGGTATAGTTTTTACCATGCTATTCATCCAGCAGAAAGGACAAGAGGGGGATCCGCCATTTTAATTAAAAATAATATAAAACACCATGAAGAAATGAAGGTTGAAACTGAGTCCATGAAACTGAGTAACAACAATCACAATTCAAACTAAGAACAAAGATGTAAGTATCTCAGCTATATATACTGTTCACCACGCTATAACTTAAAAGAAGAATACGAAGGACTTTTTCACTCTTTGGGACGATGGTTCATGATTGGCGGTGACTTCAATGCAAAAAACACTTTTTGGGGCTCCAGAATTACAACACCAAAAGGAAGAAAACTGTTTAAAGCAGCAAAAAAATTAAAATGCGACTTTCAATCTGGTGGCGCACCTACTTACTGGCCAACAGATTTAAATAAAACTCCTGATCTTATAGATTTCTATGTAACAAAAGGAATATCTGTTAACATGACATTAAGCGAAATTATTATTCAAAAAGAAATATCACCAAGATTTTACAACAGGAATACCAATTGGAACCTTTTTCGTGAATTGTTAAATGAAAATATCAAACTGCAAGTTTTATATAACTTATATTACTATAAAGGAAATCGCGTCGAATTCATGTGTCAACATGATATAGTTCGTAGAAAAATCATAGATGGCACTAGTAATAGTTGAACGAAATGTTTACATTTTTTATCTACAGTTTTTTATATTCAACGAATTATTAACGAAACAAAAATTTAAAATCTAAAAAAAATTTAAATTTTATAATCGGAATTGGAAATTATTGAAGTACGCTTTGAAATGACAACAAAAGTACTACTAATGACCTATAATGAGCTATAATGTTTTGAAATTTTGTGAAAAAAAAAAATAAGAAAAATTGTTTGACGCGCCATCTATTGTTCTCGTTAAAAACGTTTTCTATGCCATCTAGGATTTTTCTACGAATTAAAATTTAACGAAATCATGCTGTCGTTCGCATTTACTATGGAAATGTTCACGATTTCCCTTATAGTAATATAAGTTATTTGAATTTTGGACGCAACTCGAAATTTATGCACACGTAATAAAAAAACTTGTTCATGTGCATGTATATAAAATAGAATATGATGAAAATAACAAAAAATGTTTTGTAGAAACTTAACAAAACGAAAATGCAATAGAGCAGAGTATTTACCAACATTTTAAAAGTAAATAGGGAATTCCCCTTAAATGGTTCAACTACCAATTTTGACGAAACGTTTTCATTAGTTTTCTTTCTTTCGTCCGTAGTAGTTATCTGTGAGCTCGCTCTTCATTTATTGTAACAATTTAATTTTATCGTAAACGTGCAGTAAAAGATTTACTAAGAATACCTGCAAAAAAAAAGTAAAAAAGTTCTTTCGTTGAAATTGAAGCTTGATGTTTTGCGACGTTTTGAATCAGGTGAGAAACCAGCAAGAATATTAAATTTAGCCCCAACAACAGTGCGCAGTATTTGTAGTCGGGATGCCACAAAAATTAAAGCTCTATCTGTGGTAACAACAGGAACTCAAGTTAAAACCACAATTATCACCCGAAGTTCTCTCTTGGTTAAAATGGAATCTCTTCTTTCGCTATGGATCGAACAGCAAACACAAAAACACATACCGCTTAGCAAAATGATTATTTAGGCTAAAGCGAAAAAGATTTTTAACGATTTGCAAGATACTGTGCCATTACGAAGTGAATCGTTCAATGAAAACTTTAACGCTAGTGACGGTTGGTTTGAGCGATTTAAATCCCGAGCAAATATACACAATTTTCATTTAAAAGGGGAAGCAGCCAGTGCAGATCATACGGCTGCAGTGCAGGAAGGTGGGTACACTTCACAACAAATTTTTTAGTGTTGATGAAACAGGCTTGTTCTGGAAACGTCTTTCAAAGAGGACATATATTTCAAAAGAGGAATCTGCCGCATCTGGATACAAAGTAAGCAAAGATCACCACTTCAATCATTCAACCCATGGATCAAGGAGTAATATCAAATTTTAAATCATACTATCTGCGAAGAACTTTTACTCAACTTGTATCTGCGACAGATGAAGATGAAAACTCGACAATTAAAAAATCTGTTAGCCAAGCAGGACGTGATGTAGGGATTTCAAAATCAAGTGTCCATCGCATTTTGAAGCGCGTACGATGGAAGAGTTATATTCCAAGATTAATTCACGCCCTCAATGAAGACGATTTTGATCGGAGAGTGGAGTTTTGTGAATGGTTTTAGGCGAAATGTGCAGAGGACGTAGAGCTTTCACATAAAATTATTTGGAGTGATGAGGCTTCATTTAAATTAAACGGCTCGATCAACCTCCACAATTGCAGGTACTGGGCACCAGAGAATCCTTACGTTACAAAGGACCATAATTTAAATTTTCTAGGAGTTACAGTGTGGTGTGAATTGTCAGAGCGGGGTTTAATTGGGCCATTCTTTTTTGATAACACTACGACTGGTGCCATTTATTTGAATTTGCTACGGGAAAATGTCATGCCAGGTATTCTTGAATAGTTTGGGGATGGCACACACTTTTATTTTCAGCCAGATGGAGCACCTCCCCACTACCATCGTGATGTGAGAGCTTACCTAAATGAAAAGTTGCCCAACAAATGGATTGGACAAAGAGGTGCCATCGAATGGCCCCCGCGCTCTCTAGACCTCACTCCATTAGATTTGTTTTGTGGGGACTGATCAAAGATAAGGTTAATTTTTATCAAAACCGGCAACAGTCAACCAATTGAAAGCGGAAATGAGATTCCAGTGAGATTCCTATTGAAATGATTCGCCACGTTTGCGATTCTATTGCTTCGCGTTATCAGCAATGTGTCCATACTACACATTTTAGTCGTCGTGAAGCACCTACTCGGCCGGCAAAAGTGAAACTGGTGGAAAAATTGTGAGCTGTTGAGACAAGTTAGTGATGTGAAGAATCGAAACCGTGTGCGTCGCTCAAGAACAACTGAGAATATTAATGCTGTAGCCCGTAGTGTAGAATAAAACCCAGGTTTGTCGATCCCTCTTCCGATCTTTGGAATTAGACAAACGACATTACACTGTATTTTGCGTAAAGACTTTTAAAGTTCAGTTAACACAAGAACTGAAGTCAGTCGATCACTATAAACGTCATACCATCGCTAATTGGGTCCTTCAAATGCATCAAAATGATCCGGATTTTCATCGAAAAATCATCTTCAGTGATGCGCTCAATGGAGTCTGACAGAGTATCAAACCCAAAATGAGCAGCGCAGTTTGCGATAATTGGGCTTCGATAGAGACCACATAGGAAGAGGGGGTGTTTCGAGACATGAATTTCAACCCAAATAAAGCTGAACTCATTATTCGTGCTTTGTAACATAACAATGCTAATTCGGCACAGCGGAAGAGACGAAGTAATGGCTTGAGAGTGTTTTAGCTATAATGGTATAGGAGATCTCACAATGGTGTATGGAAAAGTTACTTCAAGCACATATTTGGAGGCCCTTAATGAATATGCAGTAGTTTCTGGATGTAAAATGATACGAACTCTATTCCACAAAGGTAAATTTATAGCTAAATTTCTTAAAGATGTGGGCCAACAAACTATAGACTGGCCACCACAAATCGCCAAATCCTATAGAGAATCTATGGCATTACATTAAACAAAAATAACAACAACTATTGAAAAAACGCACAATGCAAATGTTTGACGAAATAAAACTCATTTGGGATATAATCCTTAATTAAATTATAGAAAACCTGATCCAATCCTTACAATCCTCCGTCCCACCAAATGAAAAATCAACAACTAACCATGACTATACTAAGAAAGGTATGTCATCAATGACGGAACTGATTCGGACTGCCAGCAGCCAACATTCAAAACACCGCAAGCATAAGACAAAATCACATTAATTCAAAATCCATTAATGAACTAACCGCTCTTAGCCACAGGCTGCAAAAAACAGAACCAATTTCAACCCGAAATCACAAATCAAACAAATCTCAACACAATAATACAATTATACATCAATACAACTCCCACAAGCCTCAAGCTGTAACAAATTGTGTTTGCCCCCGCCCAAAAACCACTAACGACTCTGAAAACCTTGACTAAACAATCCATAGTACAACAATATAATTCCTGCAAGCCTGTAGTAAATTGGACTAGCCTCCGCCTGAAATCTACAATCAATCGACCTATCACATCTACAAAAACATGAAGCTATGAAAATTACAAAATAATACAAATTAGATCCCACAAAACTTGATCAAACATTACAAACCAATCGAATCAACCGCCCCACGACGAACACGTCATACAATCGCTAAGTTCCCTATAAATCACATGAATACAAAATAAAATACTACAATATTAATACTACTACCACAGAAAAAGGTATCAAGTAAAAACAAAAACAATTGTAGATGAACGTAAAAAATACAATTACAAAATTTGGCCTTGGACAAGACGATTCGTATGAAAAATTGATCTAATACACCTTTCCCTCGCTTAACGCAAACTCTAATTAATTTGAACGAAATTTTGCTATTACGGTTTACGTAATAAAATTTCGATTTACGAAATTTTTTACATACATATTTTACCGTTTTGAATTTCATTTTACGAAATTTCGTTTTAAGAAATTTTAATTTACGAATTTTATTTGAATGAATTAATTTTGTTAAGCCAGGGATAGGTGTAAAAAAAGTATTATCACAATATTATTATAATGCAAAATAACAAAACCAATAATTGTATATATATGCAAGTGTTGGTTTTGAAAATAATAATAAAATTACCATCGTAACAGCCGATTGTATTAAAATGCAGAACGGGTTTACACAAAATATGAATATTATGATCGAGTAATGTACACCATTATGTTAAAAGTCTATACACTTGTACACAATATAATGTCATAAACTTTATTTCGACTGTATATAGAAAAATACAAAAAAAAAGTAAATAGAATTAGTTGGTGGCCGGCAACCTCACTGTACGGATGTATTTGAGTGAAATTGCAAACTAATAAAATAAAATTAAAAACGATATAGGCCGGAATCATTTTTTTTAATTTGGCATCTGACAATCAGAAGAGATTACTCGTGTGTGATTATTTCGGAGAATAATCAGTGGAAGTTCGTTGATTTTGTAGAAAAAAATCGTATAAAATGCCAAAAATTAACGAAACTGATTCTGAAACACTGGTAGTACTCAAAAGTATACAAACAGTTTGAATGAAATAAATATAAGTTTATATGCATAATGAAAATAAATTCAATTAAACTTGAAGTATTTGTGATTCATCTTTTTGATGTATAATTATTTGTGATTACAACTAACTTGGCTCCATACTTCGACCCATAATTCGTTTTCTGCCCTCCCAACTTTATAGGGAATTATTCTTTTAACATATGCCCAAACATTTTCAATAATGTTGATATCAGGGCTTTGTGGTAGCCAATCGAAGCGATTTTTATTGAAATCATCTAAAAATCACGTAAATATTTTACCCTTACCCAGTGGGAAATTTTGGGAAAGAAATACGTTTTCGTTTGTTCCTTAATTTCTCCAATGCATAAGAAACAGAAAGATTATATTCATATTTCGTAGATTGATAGCATGTTGACTAATAGACTTGTCTTAAAGGCCAAATACACGAATAATGAAAAAAATGCTCGAAGTTAGTGAAGCTTTTTGGACAAATTAGTAAATGTTTCAGCCCCAACTAAATTTTAAAATATTCTTTAGGATTTAATTTAATTAATCACGGTTGGTTTTCCAAATTTTCCGCTTAGAATTAATGCTATTTGATTTGAATTATGACGCATTTTCACTAAATTATGAAATGAAAATGTAGCTTTTCTTAATTATTAGCCGGCGAAACTATGACTATAATACATCAAAATGCGTAGGATAAAAATCTGAATTTAATCACGGTATAAAAATCATAACAGTAATTATAAAATAACAGTAATAAAATTCTATTTTCAACAACAACAACGATGACGACAACAACAACAACTATAACGACGATATTAAAAATTTGAAATTTATATTACTGTTAAAGGTTACGGGTAAGATTAAGATTAGTTATTTGTACAATTTTTTTTTAATTTTTTTTTTTTCAATTTAATTAAAAAAATCATGTTAATATAAACTAGTTGTATAAAAGGAGTGGGAGGGTTGATTTTGATTTTTTTACTATTAAAAGCAGCTGTATTTATGCCACTGAGCTTCCCTAAAACCCTACCCCACACCGATTTAAGCTAGGTCGATTTAGCAGGTTAATAACTGTGAGAGAACCAATCTCAGTGGTAAATTCTGATAATGGAGGCCAACCATGTGTTGATCACGTTACAAGTGGCATAAACTAAAACTAAATAAAATAAATAACCCCTACCTGACCAACATTTTGACAGTAGGAAATGGAGGCACTTAAATACTTTGATGTTGGCAGATCCTACTATCCAAATATTTTGAAGAATTAAATTGTCAAAGGAAATTAAAAAGAACCAATAGCCCAACAAACAAAGCTAGGATGGATATTTCGAAACACTTCTAGCAATAAAGTCGTTGTTTAGTTTTTGTATTTTTATTTATTGAAACTAGTCTTTTCAGACTAACCATCAATTTACGTCTGAATTCTTAAAAACTAAACCATAAAGAGGTCACTGTTGATCCAGCGATGCTCCAATAACTGTTCGTTAATAGGTAGCTGCTCACATACTGACGAGCTCGAGGGGTTTGCAAAAGTCTTATTACGAATGTACCAGGGTACAATGACTATACTCCAAAGTACCTTATTCTGGAAGTTTTGTATAGGTTTGATGTTAGCATTTTTAGTACAGTCCAAAGCTGAATACCATATAGCCAGACCGGTTTTAGGATTTGATTGTAAATCAATATTTTGTTGTCTGTGCTTAATTTTGACCTTCGTCCAATTAGCCAGTACAATTGTCTATATTTAAGATCAAGCTCCTTTCTTTTCTTCTTCACATGCTTCTTTCTATTTGAGCTTAACGTTCAGTATTATACCCAAGTATTTGGCGGAGTTCTCGTATGGCAACATGACATCGTTTATGCTGATTGGCGGCGGATTAACCAATAGTTTGTTCGTAAAGTTGACTTTTAGATAAGTGCGACTCCAGAAGGTTAACATATGGTTCCGGAAGCATTACCTTTAGTTTATGTATTAATCCCTCATGCCATACCTTATCGAAAGCTGCTGCCACGTCCAGAAATAAGGTAGAACAAATTTGTTTATCTTCTAACGCCTTTTCTATAATGTCTGTAATTCTGTAAACCTGGTCAATTGTTGAATGTTTATATCTGAATCCAAATTGGTGATCCGGTATTAGGTTTCTACTTTCTATTATTGGTGTCATTATTATCAGAAGAAGTCTTTCCATTAGCTTTGAGATGATAGGAAGCAGAGATATCAGACGATACGGTTGAGCTTCATTTGGCGATTTACCTGCCGTAACAAATATGAACATGCCGTAATCTAATAACAGCATTAAACAGCAAATGGGTTAGTTGAACAATAGCTTTCTTTAGTAGTTGCTTTAGAATTTCTCCTGTTAAAAGATCATATCCAGGAGCCTTTCCGGTCCTCAGATTGAATTTTATTTCCCTATTAACTTCTTTCTGGGTTATAAGAGGGATTCTGCCCCCATAGTCGTTGCTTCCATTTTCGATTATAATATCCAATTCGGTCTCATTCGGTTGGAAAATACCAGCCAGAAACGAAGAAAATTATTTTTCATTTAACTTCTGAATTTCTCGCTTAAGCTGCTGTGATTTGTTATTTAGGATCGTCTTGTCAGATGGACTCCTCGTTTGTTGCCATTTTTTCCTAGCTTTCCTTTTTTCTAAGACCAGGTTCCTAATTTCTCTTGGGTAGCTTTTACCAGTAGTTTTGGATGCAGTTTCTTTAGTGTTATTCCGCGCGGCTAATTGAATGATATTTGTGAAGTTTTCAACCTCTTTCTCTTGCTCCGTTACCGTTTTTAATCGTGTTGGTAGGTTAATATTGCTTTCTAATTCAGATCTGAAGCTAATCCAGTCAGTTGTTTTATTGACAAGAGTTGGTCTTGTTTCCTTCCTAATTATCTTGTCGCATATGGTAAGTATCACTGCAGAATGATCAGAGCCCGTAGGCCAATATGTCGGCTTGCCAGTGGATTGTATGTTACATCCCATTTCAATTATTGCATTTTTTAGTTCGTTACCTTTGGTTTTTGTAACCCTAGATCCAAAGTCAACATGTTTTGCATTAAAATCACCTCCTAATATAAATCTACCATTGAAATGTTGTAGGATATTCAAGTAGTTTGATTTCTCCTATCTGAAGGCGTTGCTTGGTAGATGTAATTTCTACTACGGTAAGCTGGGTTTCAGGCCGTTGTTTAGTGACATCGATAAAAAATTATAGGAACTAGAAGAAATCCATTTTAAGAAGCCGATGAGCAAAAAAAAATTCTTCGTAAAGAACTTTATCATCAGAATTACTGCCGAGATGCACACGAGATTCATTCAACTAGAACAACGTCAAAGTGGCTAGTGAATTTTCCATACAATATCAGGAATGTATAGAAGGGTACTATGATCAGGGACATTTGATTGAGAGATACAAATAAATCCGAATGATCAGCAAAATCTGATAGTATTATGACTAAGCAAATGGGCCTCCTATCATAAAAAAGTATCGATCTAGGCTCGAGAGCATCCGAACTTTTCAGATTATCCGACCCTTAACGACGAATCGGAATCAGCGATGCGTTTGATAAAACCCCAGGTCCCTGTGGTTGGAGGATACTACCATGCTTAGTAAAAAATTTCTAAACGAGCATACTATCCTTAGAATTCTACCAGAGCATCCTTGGATTGCCGTAGGAGGCGACTAAACAAAGGTTGGCTACCTGGGCTGACTACCCGCATCCGTAAATATATAGCATGGCACTATATCAGCCATGAAAGAATATCGCTTGGAACTCGTTGCTCTCCAAGAAACTTCTTGGCCAAAACGTGGAGGTGATGTGTCCCAAGGCTATATACTGCTTTACAGAAGAGATTCAAAGCAGATGATAATCGTATGTGTAAGCTACGTTTACAATAGCACAATTCAAGATCAAGCCAGCAGCTGTGAAACATTCGAAGACAAATAGATTGAGAGACACTGAATCAAGAAACACTTTCAACGAAACGCTCCAACTCAATCTCAATCAGCCACCCCTATAGAAGAAAGATGGAACCAAACAGAAGAAGCCTACATCAAGACTGCCACGGACGTACTCGGCTACAGAGAATACAATCGGAAACCTTGGATCAGTGATGATACATGGCAAAAAGTTGAGGAACGCCGTCAATTTAAGTTGCAAATGTGCCAACATAACACGGAAGAGGTGAAACGTAGATACGAAGAAACAGCGAAAAAAGTCGAATCGAAGAAAATATACAGAAAGCATTCTCAAAGCTGCTGAAGAGGCAGCAGCAATCCAAAATATGCGAGCACTACACCAGTGTGTAAGAAAGGTCACTGGTAAAATTACAAACATACCACCTATAAGGGACGCTAATGGGCAAGTACTAACAACTTTCCGTCGCCGACCCCGAAAATCTCCAGTCATCAATTGACATCAACAACGAAACTAGCAACATCCATCCACCAACGGAACGGGAAGTTAAAGATGTCATTAATAGACTGAAGAACAATGAGGCCGCTGGAAGAGACAATATAACCGCCGAAATATTCAAAGGAGATTCATCCTTTGCAGAGGCAAAACACCTGGGAAAATCATGGATGGAAATTAAAGCAATAGTCTCAAATAGAGTAAGATGGGTAAGAATAGTAGACGCCCTATGCTCCTAAATTGGAGATACGGAAAAAAGCTACGTTTACGCATGCGACTAGGCCTCAATGGCACATGATCTCTACTTTTTGGCCTTTTTCATGGCTGAGCCATCAAACGCGTTTTTTCAGCGACTACACGTTCCTCGCACCGATCCTAAATTGCGTGTCCGTTAATATAAGCGGAGGTTGGTTTATATTTTTCGCTTATACTTCACATCACATTATTTGTTGTTATTTCATTTCTGCGAAGAAGAAGGAGGAAACAATTGAATTCGTAAAACGCCACGAATTTTATTTAAATGGCAAAAATGATACACATATGTCTTTCGTGCAGATAAGTATGCGACGATGTATGCAAAAGTTCTGCACGTCTGCTTCCAGAATTAGCGAAAACAACTGGGACTAGAACTGCATCCCCTGATCGATATCGATAATTGTTTGGACAACAAAACGTACGATCCATCCTATATGACGCATACGGTAGTAGTAGACCAGTAATATCCAAATGAACTTCGGTAAAGCAATCAGTTGTTGTCTTGTATGAAACCATCGGGGCTTTGTGTTTGTACCAACTTTAGCCTCCCGGATAATCCTAATATGGGAATAAGGGACCTTCCCATACATGTATCGCAATACAGTGTCTTAATCGAGTTGAATTGTATGGAAAATGCTTCCAACTTCAGGGTTGATGTAGTATTGACCTCAAGCAATTTTGACATTTCAATGATCTCTGCAATGGCTGATTAATTAATAGCTTCAGGAACAGCTATTTGCTCGATCCTTGAAAGAGTGTATGCCACTATATGTGCTGTAAATCAGTTATGAGCTGCCCCCACAGACTCAAGATGTCTACACTCTTGGGGATGCCTTCTCTCTATTCTGCCTTAAATCATTCACAAAAGGTTTATAGTCGGTAAAACGTAAAGTTTCGACCTCCGAAATGATATCGAAAGTGTTTGATACCCAAATAAGCTGCCAAGAGTTCTCTGTAAGAGTCCTTACCTGCGCTACGGTAAGTCGTTAAGAAAAAAAAACCTAGTTGCTTCCATATTTGTCTCGTTCAATCTCTTCTTGTATGTCTTAATCCACACAGTGTTGAATCTCCATTTAGAGTGACTGTATTGCATATCGCGAGCCGAATGTCATCCTGCAAAATTCAAAGAGTCCAAATGGCGTCGAAATTATTGTCTTGGAGATGTCATTTGGCTCGGTGAGAATTTCGTAGAATGTTCGAACCAAATCTACCATCGTACCCGGTTTTACAACTAATTTGGGGTCAGCGGGTTTTCAGACAATGAGTGAAGTTTTGCTTTACTATGATCCAGTAGTATTTTTGTCCAATATAGACAATGATGGGTCCCTTTAGTGAACTGACGAGAAACATTTAAGTTCAAGGGTCGACGTTCTTTTAAGTCAACTATCAGACGAGTTTTTTTTAAATAAAATGCTCCTAAAATGGACAAGAATACCTCGGCGATAATGAAGCTCCAAATAAAATCTCTTCTGAGCCCAATATTTAAAAGAAGTACGTGATCTCCTGTCTGAAAATGGTGTAAGGTATATTTCCGTTGTCTTTTGTAAGGCGAGGATCTAGTACGATGACAGATACATTGACTTGCTGTTGAAGTAACTCAAACGAGCCGTTTTTGAACCCGCGAATCAATAACGTCATGCAACTGCGTGACTGACAACGTGATAGTGTTCGCGACAGAACCAACTGAAGTATCTGTAACACTCGGATCCCCATGAAATATGTCAGCAACGCTATGGTTCGAGGCCTTTGTTGAAATTTTTATGACACATTATGGCTAATTTAAAGGTTTTGTGCCATCTCTAGATTAACTCATTTTTTTGCAGATGATAGCTGGTGGTTTTAAGGTGGTAAATATTTAACATCTTTGATAGTTCGGGCAATAACGGTTCGTTGCATTTTTTTGCTACCATTTTGGAATTGCGGCTATCCGCATGTAACAAATTATCGACGTCGTTAAACATTTGCTGGCGAGAATATCCTGGATAATCTATAATCTTGGTGAACCCGTGTAGAGGCATTGCAATCGGTTCTCAATTCCGCTTCTGATGAAAAACTAATTTAATTTATTACAACCTAGGGTAACTAGTTCATTGATAGATATTGTTTTTAGGGTACCATTGCAGATTACAGATGAATTGCGGCACACTGGAGTTGCGGATAAGGGGTGGCAGAATGCAGAGCAGTACAACAAAAATGTGATTGTCTTACACTAACAGCAGTTTGAATATTGGCTACCGGGAAATCGGACCAATTATGTCATTACTGACATACCTTTTCTTTCCCTACCCAACAAAAATTTCCTAACTATTGGCCGCCAAGGTGTCTGTAACCGGGTCAATCTCAATAATTTAACTAGTATCCTTCCATATCCTTCCAAGTATATGTAAAAACGGGTGTACTGTGGGCCCGGGGCTTTCCGGTATATACTGCCTAATGCTTGGCAGGACATTCAAAATCAATCAATCAAAAAATTTTGATATTAAAACATGAGATAACATGCCAATTCCTAAAAAACATTTTAAACATTTTTGAGATCTAGAATAAAGACTACATGTTATCGCCGTAAAATTATTAGCGGAACATTTTTTTTAAATCCAACTAAGCTCAACCATCCTAATAAGCTTGATACAATATTTCACTCATCAATCTAATCCTTAGGAGGATCCTTTTTACAATTTTGTTGTAAAAACCAGGATTTTTATTATGACTATCACGTATAACAATTTATTTTTAATGGTATTCCTGTGAATTGATTAATGTGAAATTTCAGTATTTTGGGAGTGTTCTTGAGAATGTGGAAGGTATATATACAAGTATGTATAGATGTCGAGACTATTTTTTGTAAAATATTTTTAAGTTCATATATACATATTTACGAAAAACGATGGCCACTCCTTCTGCGCAGATTACAATAAGGATTACAATTTTCATAGGTACAAAAATATGTATATATAAAACTTGACAGTTAAAAGAAAGCACAATTTTGACTGGTTATTAAATAATAAGGAGATAATTAATAAATGTCACACCAACATTAGACAAAAAAAATGACAATCAAATGTTGAATCAGAATAGTTGTTGTCGATGCCATTCTATAGATTAGATATGTCCCGATGAAAATTATTACGTATATACACAGTAAAAAAAAACTTCTTAAATCTTTTGGGACTTCCCATTCCTGTTAATAAGTAGATACTTACACAATAATAGCAATAATAACAATAATAAATAATTGGGGCGACCAAATGCCAAATAAAATAATAACATGTGTTTTACAAACATAATAAACCGGGAATTAATGAAGAATAATTTTCTGTGTTCTGTTGTTGTATTCCCCCTTAATTCCCGTAAATAATTCCATCTCAAATATAGAGTTTTCTAAATAGAATGTTTCATATATGGTAACTCATCGCTGTAGCGCTCTATAAAAGCAAGTCTTTGATGATTTTCTGTTGTTCGATTCTGTTTCGATGAAAAGAGAATGAAAAAAAAAATTTTATCAATATGTTTTCATTTGCTTTTATCGTTTTTTATTTTATCATGAACATCGAAAATGCGATTCCGGTTTACCAAATTGATAAAATACATTAGTTCTGAGTTTTTTACGCATGATGTCAGTGAAAACTGTTATACATGTTTATATACCTAAATAAAATATATGTCAAAATTTGAAATAGATATTTTGTATACACAAATTTATATAAATTTATGTCTTATAGAAAAATTGAAGCACATTATTATGATTATTATGGCTTAATTAATTATTATTTAGTAAAATTAAAACTCGTGATTGACTTTTAAAATTTGTCATTAACAAAATACACACAACACACATATAGAATACACACATATAGGCCGTGTTTTTTTTTGATATCGGAGTAATCGGAGAGATCAGAGAGATTATTTATCGGATATATCTGATGATTTTTTTCTCCGATTTTTATCTATCAGATCGAAAAAAATATTTTTTGTGTTATGTTTTAGTACCAAAAATAATAAATTATTTTATGAATTTCAGCATTAAACTCCCTAAATTAAAGTTTTATTTGTCACCTGATAGCTCAACATTAATCGGAGTCGCCATTTTAGAATTTACTAAAAAAATATAAAATAATCTGTACATTTTTTCAGAGTAAAAAGATCGTATCCGATAATTATCGGAGCGTAAAAAAAAACGACACAGAGAGATAATTTTTTTCTCGGATATTAAAAAAAAACGCATATATCTGAAAATTTGACAGTAAATTTATCTCTCCGATTTCTCCGATATCAAAAAAAAACAGACCCATAGAATACATACAACACACGAAACCCAAACATTTAGGCGCAAAAAGAATAATTTTATCATCGGCGATAAACTCTTTTCAGTAACAAAATCAAATTGATAAATTATCTCAGTTTTTCACCAAATTTGACACAAGTTTATCGTTTACCACGAAAAGGGAATCGCGATTTGTGTTTTATCGATGATAAGTTTATCAGTTATCATTATCATCGAACCGGAATTGCACCCCTGGGGTTCGATTCTGTTTCGATGAAAAGAGAATGAAAAAAAAAATTTATCAATATGTTTTCATTTGCTTTTATCGTTTTATTTTATCAGGAACATCGAAAATGCGATTCCGGTTTACCAAATTGATAAAATACATTAGTTCTGAGTTTTTTACGTGTGATGTCAGTGAAAACTGTTATACATTTTCAGTTCAGTGTTATATATGTTTATATATCTAAATAAAATATATGTCAAAATTTGAAATAGATATTTTGTATACACAAATTTATATAAAATTATGTCTTATAGAAAGATTGAAGCACATTATTACGATTATTATGGCTAAATTAATTATTATTTAGTAAAATTGAAACTCGTGATCGACTTTTAAAATTTGTCATTAACAGAATACACACAACATACTTACAGAATACACACATATAGAATACATACAACACACCAAAAACAAACATTTAGGCGCAAAAAGAATAATTTTATCATCGGCGATAAACTCTTTTCAGCAACAAAATCAAATTGATAAAATATCTCAGTTTTTCACCAAATTTGACACAAGTTTATCGTTTACCACGAAAAAGGAATCGCGATTTGTGTTTTATCGATGATAAGTTTATCAGCTATCATTATCATCGAACCGGAATTGCACCCCTGTTGTTCGAATGTTTTATTCTATGGAATTTGTTTTGGGGTCAGCGGCCCTCATTACTTTATAGATGCCCATTTTTATAATCCTTCGAAATTATTCACTTCGAAAGTAGGCCGACTGCGTTCTTTGACGTCACCAAGCAAAATCAAGTCATATAAATCTCATTTGCAAGCCTTTGATTCGACATCATAAAGTGGGTCAAGCCACTCGTCTATGTCGATAGGTTAAGAACGATTCAGGGGCTGAATGAAATCATAAGATATGAAATATTAAAATCAGGCATTGAAAATGGTATACTCTTTACTATAATTTATATATATATATATATATATATATATATATATATATATATATATATATATATATATATATATATATATATATATATATATATATATATTCGTATATTTAAGGTGGTTGGGGGTGGGAGGAAGCAGATCGGATAGATTGCTGACGTGCGTACACCCTGGAGTGTGAGGTAATAAAATTGACCTAAATACGTGATGCAATCAAACAATAATTGGAATTGCTTATTTGATTGTCGGAGAGATTAAATAAAGATATTAATGTATATGTGTGTATGTATTGATAATGGGTTTGGTAACTGGTACCTACATCTAGTACATATTATATTTATTTTTTTTATAAATAATTTGAATTTAATTTAATCCCATCAAAGGCATGAAAAAAAATGTATCTTGCCATAGAAATAACCGATTATTTAAGACTTTGGCTATATACAGGGGAATATAACAATTAAAATTATCTTGTTGTGTTTACCAACTTAAATTCATATACATAATATATATTAGCAAGTCATTACAAATTAAAGGAGGTTTTATCAGAAGATTTTAATTTACCCCGCAGTACTTAGCTGTATGTTGTATCATTTATAATCACGTATATAAATTATAAATATTATAAATGTCAGAGTTTTAAAACTTTTTAATTTTTTAAATAATTTTGACCAAATCATCCTTGTAGACGTAAGGCATATAAAGCATGGTCGCCAGCAACAAGACGTGCTTTAATGTCCCCTCCTACACAGGATGTGTCGGAAGTTTCCTTTTGTTGATATATTTAATAGTAAAGTTTTTTACGGACGTGGGTAGTCGGCCCAGCGATCTAACCTTTGTTTAGTCGCTTCCTATACGACAAGCTAAAATAAAGTAAGCAGTGTTATTGCGGAAACAAATCACAGACGTAACAACTATCAGTCTCTCAGTGACACCCTATAATAATGAAAACTGTGGCACTTGCATTGGGAAGTACGAGGGTAGGACCTGAAGAACTAAATATTTAATAATTTTAATCTGACATTCATGATTTGAGAATTTTCGATTTGTCAAATTCTTTGCGTCTGATCATGAATTTATTAATAATTCCTGAAGCCGCTGTATGTGCTGATTCTACACAGGCCTGTCCAGTGCACTCTCTGAGACATTTATTTCTTTCGTTTTCATCAAGTTAGTAAAAGATGTACTGGCTAAAGCTATGAATTGTGCATATGATTCAATGAATCTATATGTGGCCCAAAAGAACATAAGCTCCAAAACCGATAACAGAATAGATAAACCACTAATAAGGTGAAAAACCTATAATGGATAAAACCACGATGAAAACTTAGCAGTTAATAGCCCCTGATTTATGTTATAACCATGTAATTGCACCCCTTTTATGTACATATATTAACATTATTATTTACTGATTGATATACAGTTATAAAATTTAATTGTAATTAAACCACATTTAATTTAAGAAAACATGTGTTCATTACGAATTAACTACTGAGGATAATAATAATTGATTTTCAGATTTACACACCCTTAAATTTTTTTAACACATTAAAAATTACAATAAACACACTGTTTGCCAATGCATGTGTGTATGTATGTGACGAATGTCTATTATACCTAACAAGCAAAAACACAAACAAAAATTAAAAAAAAAAAACTGCTATTTTAGGAGACTGCGTAGTATGAGCGATGCGCATAATATACTGAATCTCTTCTCATGACACAAATCAATATTTTTAAGGGTGTCTCTTATAAGAAGTCCAGCCTCAATCTAATATCACCAAACCGCAAACGTAGTAATCGAATTATAGTACCTATTATATATGTGCCAATGATTTTCATGTATGATGTTTATTGGAACATTATACTGATTTAAAAAGTTTGACGAAGGGGTTGGGGAAGGAATTGAAGTTCGAGATTTATATATATATATATATATATATATATATATATATATATATATAAAATAGTCCACCCATAAAGATATACTGTTAATTTTTTGTAGTAGGATTTTAAGATTTAAAACTGTATTAAGAATTTTTTTTAGCAAATTGAGGGGTGCTGCCCACTCTGATAAGATAAACCAACTAGTGAGTTATTTAAAAATAAAATTACATTTTTTTCTATTGTTAGATAGCAGCCAAATCAAATCAGATCAAGCACATTGCTAAATTTTTTTTAAAAAAATATGTACATCCCCATATTCCCATTACCTTTTCCTCTCCGCGCATATTTCAATTTACATAAATCCCAACCCTCGGTGGATCATTTTTTGCCTGTACAAGCAAAGTATGAGGCACACAACAATACTAACAAAGCTCTCACTCAATTTAAATAATAATCGTAAAAAAAAAGAAACAAAAAAGTTAATTAAACATTCATGGCTCGATTACTTTTCACTGTAATCAGATTTATTACGAATTCAATAAAAATAATAATTGAACGGAGGCATTCCCCACTCCGAATCCGTCGTCTGTATATTATACAAATTAATTCCAATTTCAATGACAAATATGATATATATATATATATATATATATATATATATATATATATATATATATATATATATATATATATATATATATATATATATATATATATATATATATATATATATATATATATATCCATACACGCCCTGTCATTATGATTATATATTATGATAAGGTGTTACATAATATGATTGATTCTAAGTATCCACTAGGCATATCCATATAAGAGTATGTGCCCTCTTTTTAAAAGTACAAGAAATCACCGCTAATTAATATTAATTCGTTACAAGAGTGTATTAAATGTAAAATTGATTTATTTCAATAACAATGAGATTCCTTTTTCATACGCAAACAATGTTGTGTAATAAAAAATTGTATTAGTATCAAGTTGATTCATAAGTTAATGCAGGCACTAAAATATTTTCAATTGCCGATTAAGCAAATCCTATAAACAAATCCTAAATCTTGGTTGACGCACGCTTTATGAGACGGTAAAGAATCCTGTTGGAATGGCCAAGGTCGGCAGCCGAAATATTTAGGTGTCAAGACTTAAGCACAGCTTCCAAAATAGTTTCGTGATAAAGAGTTCCGTTTATCTTTTCTTAATGCCACGGTTTAAAAAATAGGAGAAGATATAGTCCAGCGGCAGTGGCGACGGCCCAAACCATCACCATTGCTGGTGGTTTGGGGTGACCCCCTGGAGGTGTACATTTGATGAGTTCAGCATATATATAATTTGACTAAATAGTAAAGAAATTGCTAAAGATTTTCGTGTTTTTAGTGAGGTGGAATTTTTAATTTTGAGTCTTTAAGGCCGACATATATTATACCGCAAACAAAACTTACGTGATCATTCCATGTAAGGGTCGGATTAAGAAATATTCCCAAATTTCGAATTTTTCTAACATAAGCTATTACTTTATTATTTATTATTACTGGTGGACTGTCAACTTCTATACTGCCCTTATGGATTAAAGAAAAGCTTGTGTTTTCGAGGAATTAATTATTAGGTTATTTCTATTAGTCCAGTCATGTATTAATGAAAGGTACTCATTCATCTTAGACATTTGTTGTAATTTCTTCAAAACGGCCACTAATAAATATCTGAAGATTATCAGCATACAAATCGAAATAGCAATGCTTTATTCTTGAAGAAATATCGTTAAAAAATAATAATGATCTGATCGCCCATAATATTTTCCAATAATTTTGACAAAACTGGTAATAAAACTGGGAAGGGTAAACCGACTCAGAAAGATAGAAATTTAAGATATGCCCTAAAACTGGGAGTAAAGATGGAGTCAATAATTTAATAAATTTTAATAAAATCCCGTTATCCCCAATTGCATGTGATTTAATCCACTTTACGGCGGATAATTAAATTGCTTCACTTTGGTAAAAACTCCGCCGTTTAGTGCTGAGGAAGTAAATACCTTTTACTTCCTCAGCCGAAAATGGCGGAGTTAACAAAATGTTGTGGGTTAAACCTAGATTGCGGACGTTATTCTATATAACTTTCGTATAAGTAAGCTTGGGTCTAATTTACGGCAATGGCCTTTTCAATATCACGATTGAACCATTCAGGGGATATTTGAATTCTTTTTTTAAAGGGACATGATTGCAGAATAAATGTAATATATTTCAATTTTTGAATCGTAACAGCCTTAGTTGCCGGACGTCAAATTTCTTTTTCGTGCTAAAAATTAAAAATTTTATTTTGGGTTTTTGGGTTGAATTACTTTCTGATGAGTCCTCTAATTCTTTTTCGTTCACAAATATTTCGCTCGATTCATTCCGAAATCGGAATCCTCTGGTTTGGATAATATTTATTTATTTAATTTATTTAATTTATTTAATTTAGTTAATTTATTGAATTTATTAAATTTATTAAATTTATTGAATTTATTAAATTTATTAAATTTATTAAATTTATTAAATTTATTAAATTTATTAAATTTATTTAATTTATTTAAATTGATTAAATTGATTAAATTGATTAAATTGATTAAATTGATTAAATTGATTAAATTGATTAAATTGATTAAATTGATTAAATTTATTAAATTTATTTAATTTATTTAATTTATTTAATTTATTTAATTTAATTTATTTTAATTATTTGATTAAATTGATTAAATTTATTTAATTTATTTAATTTATTTAATTTATTTAATTTATTTAATTTATTTTAATTTATTTAATTTATTTAATTTATTTAATTTATTTAATTTATTTAATTTATTTAATTTATTTAATTTATTTAATTTATTTAATTTATTTAATTTATTTAATTTATTTAATTTATTTAATTTATTTAATTTATTTAATTTATTTAATTTATTTAATTTATTTAATTTATTTAATTTATTTAATTTATTTAATTTATTTAATTTATTTAATTTATTTAATTTATTTAATTTATTTAATTTATTTAATTAATTTAATTAATTTAATTAATTTAATTAATTTAATTAATTTAATTTATTTAATTTATTTAATTTATTTAATTTATTTAATTTATTTAATTTATTTAATTTATTTAATTTATTTAATTTATTTAATTTATTTAATTTATTTAATTTATTTAATTTATATAATTTATTTAATTTATTTAATTTATTTAATTTATTTAATTTATTTAATTTATTTAATTTATTTAATTTATTTAATTTATTTAATTTATTTAATTTATTTAATTTATTTAATTTATTTAATTTATTTAATTTATTTAATTTATTTAATTTATTTAATTTATTTAATTTATTTAATTTATTTAATTTATTTAATTTATTTAATTTATTTAATTTATTTAATTTATTTAATTTATTTAATTTATTTAATTTATTTAATTTATATAATTTATATAATTTATATAATTTATATAATTTATATAATTTATTTAATTTATTTAATTTATTTAATTTATTTAATTTATTTAATTTTTTTAATTTATTTAATTTATTTAATTTATTTAATTTATTTAATTTATTTAATTTATTTAATTTATTTAATTTATTTAATTTATTTAATTTATTTAATTTATTTAATTTATTTAATTTATTTAATTTATTTAATTTATTTAATTTATTTAATTTATTTAATTTATTTAATTTATTTAATTTATTTAATTTATTTAATTTATTTAATTTATTTAATTTATTTAATTTATTTAATTTATTTAATTTATTTAATTTATTTAATTTATTTAATTTATTTAATTTATTTAATTTATTTAATTTATTTAATTTATTTAATTTATTTAATTTATTTAATTTATTTAATTTATTTAATTTATTTAATTTATTTAATTTATTTAATTTATTTAATTTATTTAATTTATTTAATTTATTTAATTTATTTAATTTATTTAATTTATTTAATTTATTTAATTTATTTAATTTATTTAATTTATTTAATTTATTTAATTTATTTAATTTATTTAATTTATTTAATTTATTTAATTTATTTAATTTATTTAATTTATTTAATTTATTTAATTTATTTAATTTATTTAATTTATTTAATTTATTTAATTTATTTAATTTATTCAGTTTATGCTGTTTTTATAAGATATAGTGCTACTCCTCCAGCAACCTTTATTCTATCGTTTCTTATTATCGTACAACCAGGAACCTCCACAGATTTTGACGAAAACCAAAGTTTAGGCCACGTTTCACTCCTTAATATTTCTGCAAATTTCCAATCCATATTTAAACTTCTGGAGTACGCCTTGAGCGCGTATTTATTTGCATTGCACGGATTAATACTAAGTGACAAGGAGCTCGTACTAGAAGCACTACACTTTACCAAGAATAGTTTTTCCATGATTATTTAATTTATTTAATTTAATTTAATTTATTTTATTTATTTGATTAAATTGATTAAATTGATTAAATTTATTACATTTATTAAATTTATTAAATTTATTTAATTTAATTTATTTAATTTAGTTAATTTATTTAATTTATTAAATTTATTAAATTTATTTAAATTGATTAAGATTAAATTGATTAAATTGATTAAATTTATTTAATTTATTAAATTTATTAAATTTATTAAATTTATTTAAATTGATTAAATTGATTAAATTTATTTAATTTATTAAATTTATTAAATTTATTAAATTTATTAAATTTATTAAATTTATTTAAATTGATTAAATTGATTAAATTGATTAAATTGATTAAATTTTATTTAATTTATTTAATTTATTTAATTTATTTAATTTATTTAATTTCTTAAATTTCTTAAATTTCTTAAATTTCTTAAATTTCTTAAATTTCTTAAATTTCTTAAATTTATTTAATTTCTTAAATTTAATTAATTTAATTAATTTATTTAATTTATTTAATTTATTTAATTTATTTAATTTATTTAATTTATTTAATTTATTTAATTAATTTAATTTATTTAATTTATTTAATTTATTTAATTTATTTAATTTATTTAATTTATTTAATTTATATAATTTATTTAATTTATTTAATTTATTTAATTTATTTAATTTATTTAATTTATTTAATTTATTTAATTTATTTAATTTATTTAATTTATTTAATTTATTTAATTTATTTAATTTATTTAATTTATTTAATTTATTTAATTTATTTAATTTATTTAATTTATTTAATTTATTTAATTTATTTAATTTATTTAATTTATTTAATTTATTTAATTTATTTAATTTATTTAATTTATTTAATTTATTTAATTTATTTAATTTATTTAATTTATATAATTTATATAATTTATATAATTTATATAATTTATATAATTTATTTAATTTATTTAATTTATTTAATTTATTTAATTTATTTAATTTATTTAATTTTTTTAATTTATTTAATTTATTTAATTTATTTAATTTATTTAATTTATTTAATTTATTTAATTTATTTAATTTATTTAATTTATTTAATTTATTTAATTTATTTAATTTATTTAATTTATTTAATTTATTTAATTTATTTAATTTATTTAATTTATTTAATTTATTTAATTTATTTAATTTATTTAATTTATTTAATTTATTTAATTTATTTAATTTATTTAATTTATTTAATTTATTTAATTTATTTAATTTATTTAATTTATTTAATTTATTTAATTTATTTAATTTATTTAATTTATTTAATTTATTTAATTTATTTAATTTATTTAATTTATTTAATTTATTTAATTTATTTAATTTATTTAATTTATTTAATTTATTTAATTTATTTAATTTATTTAATTTATTTAATTTATTTAATTTATTTAATTTATTTAATTTATTTAATTTATTTAATTTATTTAATTTATTTAATTTATTTAATTTATTTAATTTATTTAATTTATTTAATTTATTTAATTTATTTAATTTATTTAATTTATTTAATTTATTTAATTTATTTAATTTATTTAATTTATTTAATTTATATAATTTATTTAATTTATTTAATTTATTTAATTTATTTAATTTATTTAATTTATTTAATTTATTTAATTTATTTAATTTATTTAATTTATTTAATTTATTTAATTTATTTAATTTATTTAATTTATTTAATTTATTTAATTTATTTAATTTATTTAATTTATTTAATTTATTTAATTTATTTAATTTATTTAATTTATTTAATTTATTTAATTTATATAATTTATATAATTTATATAATTTATATAATTTATATAATTTATTTAATTTATTTAATTTATTTAATTTATTTAATTTATTTAATTTTTTTAATTTATTTAATTTATTTAATTTATTTAATTTATTTAATTTATTTAATTTATTTAATTTATTTAATTTATTTAATTTATTTAATTTATTTAATTTATTTAATTTATTTAATTTATTTAATTTATTTAATTTATTTAATTTATTTAATTTATTTAATTTATTTAATTTATTTAATTTATTTAATTTATTTAATTTATTTAATTTATTTAATTTATTTAATTTATTTAATTTATTTAATTTATTTAATTTATTTAATTTATTTAATTTATTTAATTTATTTAATTTATTTAATTTATTTAATTTATTTAATTTATTTAATTTATTTAATTTATTTAATTTATTTAATTTATTTAATTTATTTAATTTATTTAATTTATTTAATTTATTTAATTTATTTAATTTATTTAATTTATTTAATTTATTTAATTTATTTAATTTATTTAATTTATTTAATTTATTTAATTTATTTAATTTATTTAATTTATTTAATTTATTTAATTTATTTAATTTATTTAATTTATTTAATTTATTTAATTTATTTAATTTATTTAATTTATTTAATTTATTTAATTTATTTAATTTATTTAATTTATTTAATTTATTTAATTTATTTATTTTATTTAAATAAATTAAATAAATTCCACTTGTTATTAAAAAAAAGGCTAGGTTCGACAAAATTATTTAAGCCAAAAAATTTAGAATTGCGTGGCTAATTAGCAATACAGTTTTTTTGAAAAATTTCAATTGGCGCCGCATCATTTGGTGATTCATAAGTTAAATATAAGAAATCGTGATCTAGGACAGAAACATCGAGCTGCCCAAATTTCTTAACACGTTCTGGACTAGAAGTTATCAGTAGATTAAGTAATGAGGTACTCTGATATGGAACAGAGCATAATATAAATACACATAGTACTACCATCATAAGAAAAAAACAGTTTACACATTGATGTTTACCCACAGATGTCGGGTCGATAGAATATCGTTGAAGTTTAATATAATTTTATATGACATTTAGGCGATTATACATATAAATATATTTTGATTATTTTAAAACGATACCACTAGCGACATCTAGCACGTCAATGGGCTAACCTACCATGGTAGTACTATGTGTATTTATATTATGAACAGAGTAATATGTAGGTTGATCATATGCGAAATATGACAACCCTTGTGACTGAAGCACAATTTTAAAATGAGCTAGTTATCAAAATGTGTTCATAATTGGGGGAATGCATAGAAAGTATTTCCTGTATATAATCAACATTACCATCAGCTGAATTAAATATAACTCCAACCAACTCTTTCTCTTTCAGTAATATAGCTTCACTAAAAATAAATTCAACTTTTGAGTCAATGGAACTGTCAAAAATCTTCCAGTTTATGCTGTTTTTATAAGATATAGTGCTACTCCTCCAGCAACCTTTATTCTATCGTTTCTTATTATCGTACAACCAGGAACCTCCACAGATTTTGACGAAAACCAAAGTTTAGGCCACGTTTCACTCCTTAATATTTCTGCAAATTTCCAATCCATATTTAAACTTCTGGAGTACGCCTTGAGCGCGTATTTAGTTGCGCAATTTGCATTGCACGGATTAATACTAAGTGACAAGGAGCTCGTACTAGAAGCACTACACTTTACCAAGAATAGTTTTTCCATGATTTTAGTTCTCACTTTGTTATTTGATTTTTTACTGCTAATAGACACTGAGTCTAGTGGACTTGGTTATTGGTTTGTGTAATCTTGAACTATTTGCGATAATCTATATAATCTTTAAGGGTACCGGTCGAAACTGGATATTTTACAACTGGATGACGAAAAAGGATAATTCAAAACTGGATATTTTAAAACGATAAGGTACAAAACGAGATATGGTACAAAACTGGATATTTCAAAACAGGATATTTCGACATGTGATTTAACCTTGAAATGATTTTTTAGGAAAGTTCTGGAATATGGCCAATAAGGAAGGAACTCGGCGAGTTCTTAACCGATTATGATAAAATTCGATACGTAGGATGAAAATGTGAAAATTAATTTAAAGCAATTAAAAAAAAACCATTAAGTGAAGGAAAATTCTACCACTCTGCTTAAAATTATTCAAGTATAGAAACATCGTTTGAATGCAGAACCCCAACCAACCCGTTTGCTGTATACGAAAATGTGCATCCGTATCAACAATCGAAATAAGGTAATGAATAATGATGCACCAAAATAATAGTATACCATAAATACGACACGTACTAAGAAACAACTTAACTTTTTTTCCTTTCTAAAAGTAAATACGTAGTAAATAGCTATTTAGATTTTCCATTCAATTACGTTAAAAAGTTATTATAACTGTATTTTTAGTTTTGTTTGTTTATTTGTTGCTGTGGATTTAATTTAATTACCGAATTTTCGTTTATTTTTCAATTTTCATTGTTGTTTTGGTATGGGTATAATATATACATACATATAGGGGTTATTGTTCAAAATTAAATTAAGTTTTCAAATGGGCGTTACTAGATTTTTATTGGCTTAGACAAAAATATCAATGAAAACCCATATATTTTCTTTATTTTTCCGTTGTAGCATACGTAAATTACCTTTTTGTTCTAGCCAATCCGCTTAGTGTATGTTTATAATGAAACCTACATTTGATTGGTTTAAAATTTAACAAAAAGATATATGATGAAAATTCGTAAACAATATCTTTTAAGTGATTTAAAAAAAAAAAAAAAAAACAAAGAAATCACAAAAATTTCATCAGTTTTTCCAAATATTTTTAGTATTTTTGGTACGCTTTAACTGTCCAAACCATCCAAATTTATTATCCCAATGGAACTAGTTTACATAAATACTGTCATTGTATGTCAGTCAGTATAATATAAAAAAGAAAATAGTAAATATTGTAAAATATTTCCAAAAATTTGGGAAAAATGTGTTATTGAAGAAAAGTAATATGTTGTTGATTGTTTAACTAACACCAACAAAAAAAAAATTTAATTCTTATAGAATTATTAATTAATTATAAAAATGAGTCAATATGAGATTCGTGGCAATACTTAGTTTAATTAGATCTTTTGTGTATGTGTGTATTGGTGTATAATTAAAAAGAAATCTTAATCCGCTGTATATGTTTGAAAGTATAATATATATATATACATATATTTATATATATGTATGTATATATATATATAGATTCGGGTAAATTTCGGAAGAGGAATTTTACGCGAAAAACGTTACGTTATAATTAAAATTCGAGGTAAGTCTAAACACATGTTTCCTCTAGAGATCTTAAATTATGTATTGTATATTACAATTGCTTTTTATAAAAACTTGAAACTAAAACCGAATAAATTTTCCGGTTGCTTGAAGCATGGAAAAATAAAAAAAACGTGACGAAAAAATCATTTTTAAAAGGAAAATTGAAAATTTTGTCGTCAATTGAGAGAGATTAAGGATACTATTTTGTTTGTATTATACTTACATTGTTTTATATTCTCTTGGGTATATTTCTTATGGATTTTATTGCTGTTTTGTGATTTAAATTAAATCCCTTTTTGCTATATCAAATAAACAGGAAAAGGACAATTCCCTAATATTTTTTCCCGACCTTTTATAAACAATTTCAATTTCAACATTTGGAGGTGATTTAATAGGTTTTGCACCTGTTTTGATTTTTTGGCAATTGAAAAATGTGTTTCGTAAGAAGGTTAAATTCTGCATTAGGTGATGGAAAGAATAGATAAATTATCCAGAAGTTAATTGTTTTTACGTGTATAAACGAGAACTAGTTAAATGTTATATGGAAGATCTCGAATATATACAATACGAATTTTATTTATTGTGCACAAATCATGCATACGTTATATGATCTGGTGCATTAGTGTTCCTGGCAACTTTCACATAAAAGAATTACCTTTATCCATCAATTAAATTTTAAATTTAAATGTTTTTAGTTCGAACTTTTAAAATTTGTTTGTTGTTGAACCCTGCAACCTTTTCTGGAGCCGAAGCTCTTCCAACTCTTTCGCGATTAATATTTAACATCCTATCTTACGCCGTCACCAGGTAAATCGAAGATGCACGAATACAGGTTCGGTTTTAAATTCATCTGCACATTGCATTTCTCCAGTTAGCCTGTTCTGACATGGACGACGGTTCGGTCCATGGATTTTGCACTCAAACAGGGGGTCACAGTTGTGTTCTTCGTCATCACAGTTGTGTTCTTCGGCAACCCTCCCCCGTCGGAATTCGAACCCAGTACCTCCCGCCACAAACACCGCAGCTTTAACCACTGCGCCACTTGCTCGGTCTTTTAAAATTTAAAATCAACTATGTCGAATTCAGGAATTGGTGCATTACAGTTAGTAATACAATCTACCAGATAAGATGAGATCTTACGTTATAAGATCGCCGCCAACAAATCGGGGTCCAAGCTCATATGAGTTTTGTTCTAATAAGAGTCAATCCAGCAATCCACAAACAATTTCAAATGGATCTGTTTTTACAAAAATTTCGCATTTAGTTCATTACTTTGTGTTTCGGACCGAGGAAGTGCTATGTGTATGCGTACCAAAGCCAAGGAAATTTATTCTGCTATGTTATGATTACGACATTGTTATTCTAACAGAAACTTGGCTGAATGTTAATTTTAATTCTGAGGAATATTTTCCACCGTGTTACTCTGTATTTCGCCGTGATCAAGACCCGGATAATATCAAACCCATTTGTGAAGGCGTCATCATTGCTGTAAAAAATGAATTTGTGTTTAAGCAAATTCATAAAAAATGTCAATTATAGTCAAGGTCAAATGTGGCTCGTTTTGGATTACTATTACAAAAGATTTATAGAATTTATTAAAAGTGACATTCTACCGCTACCAAAAGAAAATGACCAGGTGTTGTTTGCGGGAGATTTTAATCTTCCTAAAATTTTTTTGGTCTTCAGTGGATAACAAGTTTATGGGAAAGAGTGTGTATGAACTATCTAACTATTGGATAGCTTCGCAAATTTTGGGATGCGTCAATTCAATGCAGTTTTTGTGAATTTTGGTAAAAACGATTTTAAATGACTTTGGCAAAGTCGATGTTCCCGCATTAAACAGCTATCTTGAAAATATTGATTGGACAATTTTATTACAAGGTCGGAGAGTGTTTTGTTAGTGGTCGCGGAGTATAATAAAACCATAAATTCATAGCTTTCAAGAAATTTAAGCGATCACGGGATAGTTATGACAGTGATAAATAAAAAATAAAAAATAAAAAATAAAAAATAAAATAAAAAATAATTAATGGTGACTCAGGACAATAAATATTATAAAAAATGCAATACATATATGTACTTTAATTTTGCTAGGTTTGGGCGACATCAGAAGCCTTTAGTTTCCACAATCCAGATTGATATACATACAATTTCGTTTTTGTCATGGTAATTCGCATACTTCAATCCGACTTATTTTTTTTTTGTAAATTATTATTTGCCGTCTGAATTGAGCTTGGGTTGCGGATTTTTGGTACATAATTGCTTAAGTCGTCATACTTCTCCCATAGCTTATTTTTTAAGCCCAAACAAATATAATGGCCTTTTGATGATTTTGGGTATTTGGTCAATGGGCCGTCATCTGATTGTAACCTCTTACCCGAAAATTATAATAATAATACTATTAATAATGATAATTCCCACACAACACGTAATTTACCTAATTTACCCAGTTTATCTGACGTAATGGCTCTACTGATACGTATGGAAAAAAAGCTTACGGCTCTTGAAGATATGAAAGCTATGGTATCATCGCTTGCATCTAAAAATGAAGTAGTAGTATCTAGGGATACTACTACTTCAAAATGGAACTGTGCCATCTATTTGTGTCAATACAATGATTGATAAAACTTGTGCAGTTCCATCTTGCAAAGCTGGTGTTTCTGACAAGTTCATTTGCTGCAATGGTGTGTGCATTAAATTTGTGCATGCAACTTGTGTTAAGGTCAGCAATCCGTTGCTTGCTTTATTGAATTCAAGCAACAATTTTAAGTGGTTCTGCGATGATTGTTGTGATATTGTTGGCAAATTACTTCGCAATATGGATGATGTGATAAAGATGGTGCTTACTTTGCCTACGGATGTAAATGGTCACGTGATTTGCCAATTTCTAAAAAAGGGTTACTAGACATGCTAAGAAAATATTGCCGAAAGATACGGAGGAAGAGAATCTATGGGAGCATCATCGAAATCTATGGGAGCATCATCATTGATATTGTTTTTTTTTAGCCTGCCTAATTCAGCAATTTTACATATAAAATTAATATACTTTTCCATTATAAAATTGAGCTCTTTGATTAAGAAATAAAAATGACATATACCTGTTTATATATAAATTGAAAGTGAATAAACAGACGACGCTACATTACTCCTCCTCCAGTAAATTCTAGTGAATTTACGAAAATATTTCGACTGTGGGTGAGGATTAATAAAATAGTGTATTTAATCTAAAAGTCGTTGTGGAATTTTGGTTTGTCGTCCGGTTCGAGTGATAGTTTGATTAGCTTTTGATGATGAAAGTGGTGTTTCTTTAAATGATACTTTTTTTTGTTCGTGCTAGACGACTGTGGTAATTCATGTGATTGAAATAATAGTTTTTGAATGAATTTTTTATTAGTTAATGTAATATTGTCTGACTTGTCCGTATCAATTTGTGTATAAGATGGTTTCAGTCTATCAATGGATATATTCACGTGTTTGTTGTTAATTTCAATATTGTAAAATTTATCTGTTCGTTTGATAACAAGATAAGGACCAGTGTACGGTTGTTGAAGTGCTTTCCTTAACGCGTCCGTTCTAAGGAAAACGTGTGTACAGGAAGTTAGATTCTTATATACGAAATATTTGTTATTGGAATGATTCGATGCCGGTTTTGGTTTAATTTCTGTAATGTGATTTTTAAGAGTTTTAGCGAAATCTGTTTGGAGCATGTAAACATTTACCGAAGAATCAAAAAATTGACCTGGAATTCGTAAAGGCCTGCCGTAAACTAGTTCAGCTGGAGTTGTTTTTAGCTCTTCGCTATATACTGATCGTAACCCGAGCATTACAGTTGGTAATATTATTGTCCAGTCAGGTCGTTCATGACACATTATGGCTGTTTTGATGGTACGATGCCACCTTTCAATAATCCCATTACATTTCGGGTTATAGCTGGTGTTTCGTCTTTTTTCGAAACCAAGTAATATTGATAACTCGCAAAATAGTTCAGATTCGAATTGTGCTCCTTGATCCGTAGTGATGGAGATTGGTACACCGAAGCGAGAAATCCAAGAAGAATAAATAGCAAAAGCAACAGTGACAGCAGTTATGTCTGGTACTGGAATCGCCTCAGGCCAACGTGTGTATCGATCTATTAACGTGACACAGTATCGTTGATTACCCGAAATTGGTAACGGACCAATGATGTCTACATGGATATCTGCAAAACGTTGCGAAGGTAATTTGAAAGTGGTGAGAGGTGATTTAATATGCCTTGAGATTTTTGACTTTTGGCATTGTAAGCATCTTTGAGCTAGTGTTTTCGTATCTTTCTTGATTGAGGGCCACACAACATTTTGTGTTAAAAGTTTAATAGACGCTTTGATACCGGGGTGTGAAATATTATGAAATGATGTAAAAACACTTTTTCTGAAACTTAGTGGAATAAATGGTCTAGAGATGCCTGTCGATACATCACAATAAATGAATTTATTGGAGTTAAAATTAATAGGTACTTTTTGAAATTTAAGCGTTGTATTGTTACATAAAATGTCTCGTAGTTCTTCATAATTGGTCTGTGCATCTGCTATGGCTGTATAATCAATGTTTTCTGGAATAGTTACTTGATTAATACGTGATAGTGTATCTGCAACGACATCAATGCCTGAGATGTGTTGAATATCGGTAGTAAATTAGCCGATGAAATCTAGGTGTCTGAATTGACGAGGAGATGCTTTTTCGGGATTTTGATGAAATGCGTAAACTAGTGGTTTATGGCCAGTGAACAAAGTGAATTCGCGTCCTTCTACAAGATACTTGAAATGCTTAATGCCAGAGTAAGCTGCAAGCAACTCTCTGTCATAAGCACTGTATCTTTTTTGTGTCTCGTTAAGACGAACTGAGAAGAAACTAAGGGGTTGCCATGCACCAGAAACATACTGCTGAATCACTGCTCCTATTGCATAATCTGACGCATCGACCATGATTGCCAATCGAGCTGATAACGATGGGTGTGCAAGAAGGGTGGTTTGACACAATTTCTTCTTACAATTTTCAAAAGCGTCAATAGATGCTGCAGTCCATTCAATTGAAATTTTGCTATTTTCTTGTAACCTTTCAAGAAATTATTAAGTAGCATTTGATCTGCAGCAGCGCCGGGAATGAAACGCCTGTAAAAGTTGATCATACCCAAGAAACGTTTGAGATGACCTACAGTTGCAGGGCGCTCGAAATTTTGGATGCAATTAATACGTTCTGGAGAAGGTAGAATGCCTTGTTCATTAATTTGGTGTCCGAGAAAATTTATTTCAGAAGCTGCGAAGACAGACTTTTCTGAATTAACGACCAAACCATATTCAGAGAATTTTTGAAAAACAATTTCGAGATGTTCCAAATGTTCTTCAAGAGATTTAGATGCGACTAGTACATCGTCCAAAAAAACAAAACAGAAATTAAGTCCAAATAAGACAGAATGCAATCTGAAAAGATTGTGCTGCATTTCTTAGGCCAAATGTCATCTTAGTAAATTCGAATAATCCGAATGGTGTAGAAATGGCTGTTTTTGGAATATCTTTTGGTTCGATCGGAATCTGATGATACGCCTGAACAAGGTCTAAAGCAGAAAAAATTGTACAACCTTCCAGTTGATACGAAAAGTCTTGTAAGTGTGGTATGGGATATCTGTCAGGAATCGTTACTCGATTTAGCGACCGATAATCTCCGCACGGTCTCCAATCTCCATTTTTCTTTTTAACAAGATGCAAAGGACTCGCCCATGGACTGTGACTAGGTTGGCAGATTCCTTGAGCCAACATGTGCTCGAAAGCTGTTTTTGCAATTAGAAGTTTGTCTGGTGCCAATCGTCTCGTTTTACATGATATAGGTGGTCCAATAGTTTCTAAATGGTGTGTAATCTTGTGTTTGACAATTTGATGATTTAAAGACGTATTAAAAATTTGAGGAAATTTTGATAATAATAAATAAATTTCCGAATTGATGCCGGATTTATTAATATGGGAAAAAGCGAGATTTTGAAATTTTGTTAATGCTCCTACAGTAAATAATGATGTTGATGGATCAATAATTCGTTTTTTTTTTAATATCAACAAGAAGTCGAGTATGTTTGAGTAGCATGTTTGAGTATGTCAGCGCCAATAATGGGTGATGACACATCAGCTACTATAAATTCCCATCGAAATTCACGTCGTAGACCAAGATCTAATTTTAAAATTTTTGAGCCGAAAGCTTGTACGGGTGTCCCGTTAGCTGCATATAATTTAAATGTTGAAATAGCTAGAGGAATTTTTGCGTTTTTTAAAGGTAAAACCGAAATATCTGCCCCTGTATCAATCAAAAATTTTAATTTGGAATTTCGTTCAAAAATAAGAAGGCGACTTGATAAATGGTCATCGTAAACTGTCGCTACATTGGGATGACTAATTAAAAATTTTGGGAATCTGATTTATTACAGAAATTATTGTAATATTTACAACCCTGGATACAATTTTTAGCATTATCTCGATATTTAAAATGATAATAACATTGTTCAAATATTGGGTTAATTCTTTTTCTAGAATTTGATCTTGAAGCAATTTTGAATTTCGATCTAGATTTCGATCGTGATCTTGCATTACCGTTTACAATTGAAGGTATTTCCTTCAAAATATCGGCCTTAAACAGAGATAATTTTTCGTCAATTTCAGTCCCCTTGTTTTTATTTTTGATTTTGAATGAATCATGTGGTAAATTGACAACATTCACATGGGCTTGTGCCATTGTTTCCATTAAATTGTCTGCTTGTTCGGCCAAAACTGGTAGTGTCACCATAGATTCGAACGAAGTTAAAATCAACTGGACTTGTTGTGGAAGTCGGTTCATCCACAACTGTCTAATTGATCCTTCGTTAAAGTCTGGACCAGCATTCAATTTAAATTCGTTTAATAATTGTGATGGCTTTTTGTCGCCTAATGATAATCCGTGAAGAAGGTTGTTAACTTTGTTTTTTCGGATTCGCCTAAAACCCGAATAACTTCTTCTTTAAATACGGAATATGGTCTAGGACCTTTGTCGCGTAGTATTACATCCGCAAATTTGTTGTGATGTCGAGGATCTAACGCTCCGACTGCATGAGAATATCTAGTGGATTCGACTGTAATTTTTGCTAAAGAAAATTGTTGTTCCAAAATATTAAACCACACGTTAGGATTTTGTTCAAAAAGGGGCTGTGGAGGTTTGAAAGTGTGTTCATAGGATTTGGGTTCCCTTTGGCCTATTAAACGTGTCTCATTATTTGATTCTAACAAACGCATATTTTGCATTTGTTCGGCAATAAGATTTCGTAATTGCGATTGTGAAATAGTGATTGTAGCATCTTGATCGAATTCACTAGAATTACCATTGTTTACGGGAGAAGAAGAACGAGAAACGTGTTGAGACATTGCTAATGTGAACAATCAATATCATCAAACAAGTATATATAATTTTCAAAAAAAAAAAAATAAATAAATAATAAAAATTATCGACTATGGATACCTCTTAAAATTCAAATCTATCTTTATTCTTTGAAGCTCAAGAAATATAATAGAAAAATACTCACAGTTTTAACCCAATAATAATAATAATATAATGTTGATAACTGACAATTACTTGCTGATTACGGTTGATAAATAGTTTTCAAGTTGATGGTGTATAGATTTCAATTTGATGAACTTAATATACCATCAATACAAGATGATTTTTTCGCAAAATTTTTATTACCTTGGCTATATATAGAGCTTGGTAATGAAGTAATAACCTCTTTAAGGTATCACGTCGGGGTCACCAATTTATGGGAGCATCATCGAAATACAAAACATATATTGTTTAAATTTTATTTATAATATTATTTATTATAAACATATATAAATTTTTTAATAATTTAATTTTTGATTTATAATTTATTTTTATAAATTAGAATTTTATTAATAATATTTTTTTTATTAACGAGGTTGTTCATTAATTTTAAACTCTTTACAAATTCTGCTGAAAAAAAACAACTTCAACCTGTATTTATATAGTTGATATTGTTTTTTTTTTAGCCTGCCTAATTCAGCAATTTTACATATAAAATTAATATACTGAAGTTATTATTGGCACTTGTAGTGATGTGGCTGAATCTGTCATGTCTGTTCCTGACAGGAAACTTATATATGCATCCAGATTTATTAATTCGACTACACCGGAAGCGCTGCGTGTATTTTTATGCTCTAAATTAAGTGTGTCCGAGGATCAAATGGATTGTCGTCTATTAGTATCGACAACTCAGGATGTAACACGTTCTAACTTCGTTTCTTTTAAAATTGGGGTGGATCCTGTGCTATTTCAGAAGTTGCTGGAACCTGATATATGGCCAACTGGTGTTTTGGCTAGAGAGTTTGTCAGCCGGCCAAAAAACTTAAATCCGGTGGTTTTGGAGTGACTTCATCCTCAACATCTAATTTTAGGTTTAAGTCTAAATTTTAAGTGTGGAGACAGATCCAACATTGAGAATTATAGATCAATTTCTATTTTACTAGCGGTCTCTAAAGGTTTTTGAATGTATGTTTCGTGACACCATGTTTAACTTGTTAAAGAACACATGGCTTTTTCCCTGGTCGTTCAACTGCAACTAATCTCGTTGAGTTTGTTAATTTTACAATAAGTTCATTTGCAGATGGTTCACAGGTTGACGTTGTGTTCACTGATCTCAAGAAAGTGTTTGCTAGAATTTCTCACCAAATTCTTTTATCTAAGTTGCGTTTGATCGGTGTTCACTCGTGTTTGCTTTTATGGATTAGTTCATACCTTGCTGATCGGCAGCAGTTTGTAAAATTAAGTGATACTGTTTCTAGCTTATATGGTGTTCCATCCGGTGTCCCTCAAGGTAGTCATCTTGGACCATTATTGTTTTAAGTTTTCATCAATGACGTTAAGCATTGTTTGATGCATTCTCGTTGTTTGTTGTATGCTGATGACATGAAGATATTTCGCAATATTAAATGCATCAATGATTGTGATTTATTACAGAGTGACTTATTTCGCTTTTATAAGTGGTGCGAGGATAATCGTGTCGGGTTTTGCATTTGAATCGTAAGCGATCAATGTTTAATTTTGATTTTAAGGTTAATAATTGTTCGTTAAAGCCATATATTTTTCATTAGTGAGATCTCAGTTGGAATATTTGTCGTTAACCTATGGAGTCCACAGTATAATGTTCATTCTGAAAGGATTGAACGGGTCCAAAGAAAATTTACGAGATACCTTTGTCGTCGATTTTTGAATACGTCCGAATGTTTATGTTACAGCGAACGTTGTAAGCTTCTCCAGATTCAACATCTACATGTTAGACGTTCAGTATTCTCTGCTTGTTTCGTTTTTGACCTACTGTTTGGCCAGATTGATTTTTCTGATCTTTTGTCTAAATTAAATATTACTGCTAATAATTTAAATGTTCGTAATCGCACTTTTATTCAAACTGAATTTCATAAAACTAATTACGGTTGTCACAATTAGGCTTGCCACCCGTCCTCCTTTCGTATGATATTGCCTCCATCCTCCACGAACACAAAAATATTATTTCACCGTTTTGGATTTACCGTCAGGATATTACCATAGGTAGCGATGAGTTTAGAATACTCCAGATTCAATACCCATAACCGCTTTTGTTACTGCTGATGGACATTTAAAGTCTCTTAAAGTGTCATTTGGATAGGCCGATTCCTGCTATTTTCAAGAACATTATGAATTGAATAGTTGACGAGACTAATGGGGAAATAGTGGTACATCCAGATGATATGGGAAAATTAGAGCGGTTGTTAGATGTAATAAAGTGTCATGGTTCATTTCTTAACCTTGGAAATAGTCATGTCTTCAAACGCAAGGTAGAATTTTTAGGGCGATCGCGAGTTACATCCGGAAGATCAAAATCACATACCGATGTAAATTTTCCACAGCCGAAGAAAAGAACCGAGATATGACTACAGTTTATGGGATTGGCAGGATTCTTTCGAAATTTCATGAAAAACTTTAATATTGTTGACAAAATTATTGGAAACGGTACAGCGTTTATATTCTAAATTAGGAAATCGCAAAACGTTAGCAATATAAGACCCTAATTTAGAACATAAAGTGGTTACCGATGATTAATCGAAAGGGTTAGGTGGAAGTTTGTTGCAAGTCAATCAGTATAAAAAAAAAGTTGGCCTGTGGTCCATTTAAACTGATAGACCAGCCAATGTGAACAAAAGTAATATTCATATGAATTAGAAGCCTTAGGCTTCGTCGCGATGATACCCGAGAATTTCAATATGGTGGCTAAAATTAGCAGATTTCGATTTTGTCATGGAATATCAACCAGGAATTCAAATGAAGCATGTGGTGGTGCTGATTCAAAAAACAAACGGTGAGGAAGAACTGATGCATCCGGCCAGTTTACATGTAAGCCTGTCGCAGGACGAATAAATGAGTCGTTCCTAGAATGATCAAGTGGAGATTTATCTAACTAAATCGATGTTGAGTTCAGAAGGCAGCTGGTTGGTCCAGAGAAATGTTTTGATTCCAAAAATGAAAATACAAAAGCGGGAATATACAAAAGCACTATCAGGATAAAAAGAAGGGGATTACATCCGATATACCATTCAATACCGTGCATATCGACCAGCTTGGACCATTTCCTAATACGCTAATACGTGTAAATTGTTCCAAAGGTATTGTGAAGACAATGATATAAACTATGTGCTAAACGCAACCACAACGGAAGATATGGCTGTTAAGGAAATGAATCGTGCTGCGGTTAACAATAAAGAGACGTTTGATAGTAAACACCGGAAATTAAGGAACTATCACGAGGGTGATATAGAGATCACGAGGGAGCGAAGATCGATTTTTAATGAAAATTTATTTTTATGAAACGTTTTAAATGCCGATACGACGTTTTTAACTTCGACCAAAATAGATTGGATTTTGTAATTACTCGAAAATTAAATTTAAAGAAATTCTTGGGCACATATCGACGAGATGGATGTCTTTATTGCTTGCTATAGATAGAACTATAATTATTTTGGCAGCTTTATCAAGATAATTCTTAGTAAAGATTTGCCAAAATGGATGTTTCGATGTTTTCGACTTACAAAATGGTAAAATGTTTTTGTCGCTAGCAGTGTTTAAAACAAAAGTTTAACTGGTCTCCTCTGGTATTTTCGAAAGGTGGCAAGCCTAGTCACAATTCTCTTGATATTGCATATTTGAATTTTAATAAGTTTTACTCCGAATTTGATTTTAATATTAATATTAATAAAATTTATAAGTTGGTGAAGTTAGCTCGAATTTTCAGCCCGATATTTTTTTGTTAATGTCTTGGATAAGTGAAGCCATCCCAAAAAAGTACGTAACATGGTAATACGTAAAAACTTTTTTGAGATTTTTATATTTAACCGTCTAGTGATAATTTGTGTAGCTATTATGAATACACATTAAATCATATACTGCCATTCAAGCCACCAAGTGGGTTATAAGGGTCAGGATACTAGCTAGCATATAAAAATTACCCTATGTTCATATCAGGTTCAGAAATTGAAAATGTTCGAAAGTAAGCCCATCAAATTGAGAAAAGCAAGCTCTTTGCGAAAACCTAACTGTTTCCATACAATAAATTCCAATAAGTACAAATTAATGGAATATCTAGTTCACATTTCGCACGAAATATGGAAAATAATATTCGATCAAACTGAAAAAAAAAATTGATGCTTACCATTATACGTACCATATCTCTAAACAATCAGTTGCTTTATCTGGTTGTTTATTAAATATTAAAGGATATGACCTAGCTCGGAACCACTTAACTGTTAGAGCTTATTGTGGCCACCAAAATAATAACGAAACCTACCGATTTTTTAAATTAATTAATCAACATATTAAATTCGGGACTTTTATATAGTACAGGCGATACTATATCTCACCCATTTAAGAAATTTCAAAATACTTCTAAATGCCTGCGAGATGTGATTAAAGAAAAATTACTTAAAAATACGGCAGAAATAATTAGTAGACCAATAAGATCTACATTTTTTTGCGGAAACTAATATGGCAATAAACTTGAAAAATAGACGGGTATTAAATAAAATAAGATCGGAAGCTTTGTTATGAGACACGCAAAAATAATGAACTAATAGTATATTTAAACGCCACACGAGGCCTTGTTCGCAAGCCATATAAGTCCGACAAATCTGTGATGTACTATGCTCTAGTCACACCAGTTAAATCCTACTCCATACCCACTAAGTGATATGGTAAGTTCAAGTCACAATACTAAAACTATTGGAAATTGACTTCGGGAATATCGCCTCAATGCCGAAGAAAATTTAAAAAAATTGCCAGTTTTTGACACAGTGGTAGTTGATTTTTCCTACGCTGAAATACATTCTGTTTTGGATGCTTTCAATAGAATGAATTTAGTTGAATATTTAAAAAGCTGCCATACGTGGGTAACTAAAATAAATAACCGAAAGTCGCCTGTTGAAATTGTAAAACTACATTTGTATTGTTCACATATATCTCATAATATTGCTAAAGATATATTGTTACGGTACCACCTAGCGTGCGATAGCACAAGTCCAAATATATGAAGATTTCTCTACCCTAGAGACATCTATTAAGTATCGATAGTACTGGTCGTAATAAAAATTGAGCAAATGAAATGTAGTAGTGACATCTCGATAGGAGTAGAAATTTCGAGATATTTTTAATTTGTGTATATAAGCGAATCGATGTTGTATGCGGAAGATAGTTGTACTTGAAATACGAAAGCGATAACAAGTAAGCGGTTAAAAGTGATAGGAAGTGATTTTTGTTGTTAAATAAAGTTAACAGTCTGTGGAAGTGAACAGTGTTTAAAGTGGGACTTGTTAGTTTTTGTGAAATTTGTTAGTGGTTAGTGGTTAGTATTAGGGTAGTTATTCACAATCCAAAGATACGAACCTTAAGTGACAAGGCAAGAACGTAGCAATTGGTGACAGTGGCGGGGTTGTGAATAAAAAATAAAAATGAAACTCTACAAATTAAAAGTTCCAGAATTAAAAAAAGAGTTGGAGAAACGTGGTTTAGAGACAGAAGGCCGTAAAGACGAGTTGATGTTACGATTGCGTGAAGCAATGAAGCGTGAGGGTTTAGATCTGGAAAGTCATGAGTTTGAAATAGAAACGCCGGAGTTACGCATCGAAGCACCATCTGGAAATTTCGATATGGCTGGCGCAGTTAATGGCAGCCATGCAACAGATGATAGACCAAATTAAACGACACGAGAAAATTCAAGAAGGACAAAACAGAATGGAAGACAAACTTCTCGAATTAGCTAGTACTCTCCAAGGCGAAGCAGAGAAAAAAGACGAATTTACAACGAAGATTCTAGAAGTTAAAACGGATGTTAAACATGTTGATCAAAAGTTGGACAACAAAATTAAATATGTCGAACAGAATTTTCTTCGTCTCGAAAAGGAGTTGAATGTAATGAAACTAAATGAAACATCAGCGCAAATAGTCCAACCAGTAAACACCTTCGCAATTTTTAAGCTTCATTTTGAAACGGCGTCCACAGAAAATCACTGGAACAAAGCGCATAAAGTAGCAGCGTTAATAGTTGCACTTAAGGGTGAAGCAGCAGAGATGTTATAAACAATTACAGAAAACGAACGCAAAGAATATAGTGAAATAATGAAGGCGTTGGAACGCAAATATGGAAGTGACCATAAGCGGGAAAATTATTGAATGGAGTTGAAGGGACGATCACAGAAGGTTGGAGAAACTGTACAAGAATTTGCATCGGGCGTCGAGAGGCTAGCACATCTAGCACATGCAAATACTGCTTCCGATTTCATGGAAAGAATTAAAATGGACGCATTTATTGATGGTATACGAGACCAAGATACACGCAGAGCAGTGATATTATCACCAAAGGCTACTTTCGCGGAAACCATTGCTTGTGCGTTAATGAATGAGACGGCACGAACTCTCATTGGACCAAAAATCAATAAGATACGTCGGGTAGAAATAAGTACCAGCAGTAATATGGAGCAGTTGCCCCTAGATTTTCGAATGGTGGCAAAATAAAATGCTGAATATGTGACAAATTGGGTCACATCTCACGGGACTGCTACAAAAATAAACGTAAACGGGAAAGATCACCATCTCCAATGGTACGAAGGCCTGGGGGAGGTCCAATCGAGAGGCCCAAGTAACGACTGAGTCGTTAAACACAAGTCAGCTTAAAGGGGCAGAAGCTGACTCCCACAACCGATTGCCCCATAACCTTCATCCCTGTTTCCGGATTGGCGCCGGGCAGTGACAATTTAACAGTTCGAGGTGATATTGATGGAAAGAGCTGTATTATCACTCTAGATACAGGAGCAGCGCGCACCATTGTTCGTGCCGACGTAGTTAAAGGAGGTGTACAACCAGTGTATGGCCTGAAATTACAAACAGTGACGGGAGATAGTGCAGTTATAAAAGGTAAAAAACTCGTTGATATACGAATAGGGAAAACTCATTATCAACATGAAGTGCTATTGGCAGATATAGTGGATGAGGTCATCCTGGGAATGGACTTCATGAGAAAGAATGGTTTCATGATGGATGTAGGACAAGGAGTATTATACTAAGGTAATATCGAGCTGCCACTTCAGTTAAACGGCACAGAGGCATTTACAAGACGAATAATAATTGATCATCGGGAGAAGTTGCCAAAGAACTCGGAGACAATTGTATGGGGATGATTGGAGGGAGGTTTTGGGTCACCCAGGTTGTAGGATATAGAAGCCATAGAAGACGAAAAAGGAGCCAGAAAAATAATCATAGGCAAAGCCTTAGTTAAACCGGACAATGATTATCGAGTTCCAATTAGGACTCTTAATTTATCGGAAAAGACGAAAACTATCAAGAAGGGAACCATAATCGGTAAATGTGAAGAGGTATTAATGGAGGTAATAACCAAATATGAGCAGAAAAGTCTTATTAGAGAATCCAATGAGGAAAGGAGGAAAGAAATTGTCTCATGATGAAATGGACCAATGATCTTACCTTGGCACTGAAAAACTCTGCACAGCAGTTACTCGATCGGTATATATCCATTTTCTGCAGTACACCCGAAAATAATGGAAGAACCAAGATGGTAAAACACCGGATTAATACAGGAACGGAGATGCCAATTCGTCAACCACCTAGAAGATTACCATTGGCGAAACAACAGGAAGTGAATCAAATGGTAATGGATATGCAGAAGGCAGGAGTAATTGAATCATCGAACAGTCCGTGGAGTTCACCGGTAGTGTTGATGGAAAAGAAGGACGGAAGTATGCGATTTTGCATTGATTATCGGAAAATATTTTGCAAAATTATCTATAGCTAAATCAGATAACCTTTCGATAATAAAATCACCTGAAAATAATACTCTTTTGGACGTTCAAAAAAGCACTTCAGTGTGGAAGATGAAAAATATATATTCAACCCCCACAAGCTCTAAAAAGAAAAAAATCTGCTTTGGTTTCGCCGTTGCAAAATTTTGAGTCAAAATTTAAATGAAACTTCTAAAAGAGTAAAAACTATTAAACCTTTCTAGGCTGTCATATACAGATAAATTTCTAGCTATTACAGCGAATACCTGCAAAACTATTTGGATTTCTCATTTTGTATGTGTGTGTAGTGCGACTGTGGAAACTATTACTACAAACAAAAAACATTTTAAGGACCTTATAGATATAAAGGTATCGCAATGGTAACAAATTCAGTTCTATAAACAAGGGAATTGTTGGTGTCATACGAGGGCTAATTCGTTTTTGGGCAATGAACAAATCTATAATATTACTAAAGTAAATACCACCCAACTGGATATTCCGTACATTAATATCGATTCCACCAGGGCATGATAGAGTTGTCTAATGGTAGTAATTGGGCAAAATTTCCGAAGGCTGTAGAAGTTATGCACAGCAAAAATAACGTTTTTCTTAGTGTTAATTAGGTGAGATTTCCAATTAAGATTTGAATCTATTGTTAAGCCTAAATACTTAAATTCATAAGCAAAACAAGTATTCCGTGATCGACTGTGTCGAAAGCTTTAGATATATCTAAGAATAGGGCTGATGGTTTTTGGAAATTATTTGTATCTGACTCAGAAAGTGCAATAGAGCTTCTTCAGTAGATGTACCAGCAGTGAAACCATATTGATGAACATGCAAAAACTTAACTTTTTTGAGAAAACGCAGAAATCTACGTTTTACTAGTTTCTCGAAAACTTTGGATATGGTGCTCAAGAGAGAAATTGGTCTATAGTTGTTTAAATGCAATTCATCTCCCTTTTTGAAAATCGGAATCACAACTGCCATTTTCAAAATATTTGGAAATACACCACAGTCTAAGCTCAGATTGTATAAAAATCTACCAAGAACCAAGCGCAGTTTTTAACCATTAAATTATCAATACCATCAAATCCGGCAGATCTCTTGTTTTTTAAATGTTTAATCTCATACAGAATTTCCGTAGAACTAATCGGTTCAAAAAAGCACGATGAATCATAATTCCTCTGATTCATCGGAAATCGATTAGGAAGACGCAAGAATACCCAGTCTGAAACTTATAAATTTGATTTTTCGGGTTTATTATTTGAGTTTCGCCCTAACACGTCGTCGATTAATTTCCATGTAGCTTTAGTATTTTTCTTTACAGAATCAAATTTACTTCTATAGAATAGGGTTTTGGTAGAATTGACATCCGATTTTACCTGCTTGGAAAAGCGATTAACATATGTTTCTAATTAAATATTGTTAGGATAACGTCTTAATTTTTTGGAATACGTTTGTAATTTGTTCATTTTTCGTAGGACTTTGAAGTTCATCCGTGGTTTCAATTTATTCAACTTTGTACTTTTAGATTTAGATCTTGATAACTCAATGTAATTCATGAGTATATCTATAAAATGGTCGAAAGCAATATTACAATTAGTTTGACTGTAGACAGATTCCCAATTCTCAAGTTTCAGAAGATTTTTTTTTTTTTTTTTTATTAAAATGGCTGGAACCCTCAAGGATTCCGCACTCAATGTCACAACGGGCCCATGGTGCAAACCTAGGATTCTATTAAATTTCACAAAGGCGAGTAGCTGCCTTAGCAAACTGAATCAGCTTGAACCAAGGCAGGGAAGACACTTGATCTAACCGAATAGACCTAGAGTTGAAGACCTGAAGCCTAACTCCTTCAAAGGCCGGACAACTACAGACAAAGTGAATGCAATCATCAACCTCTTCGAGACAGTCCTCACATACACCATCCTGAGCTACACCCATGCGATGAAGAAGATCTTTGAATCGGCCATGACCTGTAAGAATCCCAACCAGGATCCTCAACTGATCATTCCTTAAAGACAAAGCAAACTTAGTCGACCTCAAATTGGGTTCACTAATAAATTGTTTCGCCCAGCGGCAGCCAGACGAAACACGCCAATTTTGTTTTGCAACAGACATAATGAATTTCTTAATAGCTTGCTTACCCAAACTAAAAGAAAGGGGAGTAGCTGGTTCAGTGCCGAAAATTTCCAAACGAGAACCAGCTTTAGCTAAGGAGTCCGCGAACTCATTGCCCTCGATGCCACAATGAGCCGGGACCCACATTAGTGAGACTTTATTTAATACGCAAAGACGATTAATGTAAAGTTTACAATGCTTGACTAGTTTGGAAACAGTCAAAGGGTTTATTAATGAATCGAGCACAGCTTTACTATCAGTACACATTATGATGTTTTCCTCAGCAAAGCTATACTTTAAAGCAGCAAACACACAATGCGAGAGCGCAATCAGTTCCGCCTGAAATGCTGTACAGTACGAACCCAGACAACCAGACGAACTCTGAACCAACGCGGGACAGTATGTTCCAAACCCTGCAGAAAGTTCAGAGCGCGATCCATCCGAGAAGAATACTATAGATTCAGACAATCGTTAAAGACCTGCGAAGCCCACAGATCTTTAGACGGATATTCTACCGAGAATGAATTGGAAAAGTCAAACTCAGGTAGCTTCAGAAGATTACTTAGCTTGTCATTATTTATATGCGATAAAGTTGGCCTGTTATACATAACTGCCAATCTAATCGAAGATGCAGTAATATTGATTTCAATTAAATTGTGATCGGAAAAGTGAATGGGGAGATTGCTGACACTGATATCTTTGATGCGATCACTTTTGACAAAAACGTGATCGAGACAGGTTTGCGTTCTTGTAGGCTCATTCAAAAGTTAAGATCTCCTAAAATAAGTTTTTTAATCGTGCCTAAAAATATCTCCAACTCATCACAAAAATTATCAATTGTACCGTTGCAGAAACGATACATACAAATATAAGTCCAAATTTGTTTTGCTAGTGGAATATCTAAAATTAAAACATCAGCTGACGTCCAGTTGCACAATAATGAATAATTTAAGAAAATTTTACGTATAAAAACACCAACACCACCAGAACGATAATTATCGTTGCAACATGCAATAAAATTATAACCCGGTAAGGTAAACTCCGCACATTCCTATGAGTAAATCCAAATTTCTAATACAAAAATTAGGTCAGGAATAGTTTCGAGACTCGCTACAAATAGGCTAAGCATATCAAAATTTGCTCTTAAACTTCGAATGTTTTGATGCAATATACTGAAATTAATGATCCTTCTATCACTCATAAAAAATATTGGTAAAACATATTAAAATGAACAAACACTGATAATCGGGAAGTGAACAACAAGTGATACTGCTATAAAAACAAAAACAACTTAAGAAGTGAGTTAAACCGATAAACTTGATTATAAAAGCGTAATCGATTAAACAAAAACTAAAACGCAACAGGTACGGTGTTTCATATTCAACGCAAAATAATTTATTACTACCGGTTTATGAGTGAAATAAAAAACGAAAATTGAAAATGTCAAATCTATGTAAACAAACGCGACATGCATTGAAGAAGTCAACACAGTACAAAATAAATTTAAAATTGTAAGTAAATATTGAGCTTGAGAAGGTAAAAAAATGTTTATACTTTTTTTTAAAAGTAGATAGATTAAGTAGATTTGGCCATTTTTACACCACAAATATTTGAAGTTATATGTTGTTTTTATTTTTTTAGCCTCACGATATAATTGTGACTGAAATGCTGTTAATCGGTGCATGATAAAAATACGCTGCTCAGGATGATATTGCGGCAGAAACACATCCAAATCCTTAGTGTTAAGTGACTTCCTTTTTCTCATGTGAAATAATATGTTATTTTTGATATCAGTGGTAATAAACTTAACAATTAATAAATCTTGCATAACTGATTTCGATTTCGATTTGTTATCTCTTGAAGATGTTCCGCTCGAATTTTTTGGAATCTCATTAATGGACACTATGTCATCATAAGTAATTTCCACACCTAATTTTTTTATTGCATTGATAAATACATCTCGGGTATCATCTTGTTTACGGGGTAGACCGATAATAGTTATGCTGCTAGAATTTAAGTGTTGGTTATAGGTTGATCAATTTTGATGAGAGTTTAGACAACTCGTTCTCAAGCATGTTTATTTCTAAAAATGCAGTAGTAGTATTCACCACGGTTCGAGTAATCACTTAAATTGTGCGAAATTAGTTCGTGATCAAATAAAGATGGCACAAGTAAGTTAATTGTAGAAAGTCACCAAATGTTTAACTTTAACTATAGCGGGAAAATTTGACAGCCCAATCACGAACAATAAAATTAAATATTAGTTATGAATAATGATATCAAAACTACACAATAACACTATCACAGATAGATTATCAATTAAATTAATGTTAGATAAATAAATTCCACCCCAACACGTAATACTATATTGAAGGTGTGAGTCAACCAGGGCATAATACAAACACTTTAAAAATTCAGGACTACAAATGTTCCGCAGATAGTAAAAAGTTCTTAATGTCATCCTTAAGTTACTTTTTAAATTATTAACGTGCTCCTTAAAATTGAGCTGAGAGTCTAACTGCAAACCAAGATAGTTGCGACTTCACAGTTTCAATAGGAACGCAAAGTAAGTTACAACTGTTTTGATTACAAGATAATGAATGATACATTAATGTTGAATTCAATACTTGGATAGTACCACCAATACTGAAGTTCATTCATTTAGACTTGCAACTAAAAATCATGAAATGAACGAAAAACCATTTTTTCAATAAAATAATATCATGTTTCATTGCATAATTTAAGGAATTCATATCTGTACCATGATACAATAAAGCCATATCATCAGCAAACGTGACAATGTTTCCGCGCAAATCTAGACTAAAAATCGAGTTACAATATATTAAAAATAACAAAGGCCCCAGAACTGATCCTTGTGGTACGCCAACATTAACAATTTTTTCTTCGCTGAAAATGCCATCAATACAAACTCTTTGCTTACGATTGAAAAGATAAGACTTAAACAAATCTAAAGCGAAACCCCTTACACCGATATTACATAATTTCGATAAAAGAACGTTATGATTCACCGTATCGAAAGCCTTTGAAATATTAATAAATAAAGCAACAGATTTGAAATTATTATTTAAAAAGTGGTGAAGTGGCGATAAGAATGCGATTAAGGCTTTTTCAGTGGAAGATTTTTTTAAAAAGCCGTATTGTCGTTTATCTAGAAAATTTATATTATCAAGATATCCCAAAAGTCTATTTTTAATCAATTTTTGTAATATTTTAGAAAAAGTGCTCAGAAGAGTAATAGGCCGATAATTATTCATATTTGACCGTGCGCCTTTCTTAAAAAGCGGCTTTACGACTCCAATTTTAAGTTTTACAGGAAAAACCTCTTTGGACAAATATAAGTTGAAAATGTAAATCAACACATGAACAACACTACTAACTACATTTTTCATTATTTTGTGTGAAATTTCATCATTGCCGTATAACGTAGTCATTGAAGAACTATAAATAGAAGGTGACACCTCTAACTTTGCCGCGACATATGAGCCAAGTGTTAATAAATTGTACTACGAAATAAATATTTCTGTGTCTTTGCTAAATTATGTCCACGAATATTTCGATTATAGTCGTATTTTATTTGATTTTGGTATTGGAATTGGATTTGGAATTCAAATAAAATAGGTTTTAATTTTTTTTTTGGAATTGGATATTATTTTTAAAGGTTGGTACGTTGTGTATTTTTAAATTTGATTTTTCAAATAGTTTCTTTTGGTAATTATCAGAAATTTTAAAGTTTTACCAATATATTATTTTTTATTAATATTTTAATTAATTATAATTTCAAGCAACGGAGAAAAGATAAATAATGTTATAAGAAAACCATAGTGAGTATTATTTAAATCGTCAATTTCGGCTTAGGTTTAATAACGTACAATCAAAATTTGTTAAATACAAATTTGATAATTACTGTTCTTCATGATAATTATTATTATTAATAATAATAATATTATTAGTTATGCTCTAAAAATAAATACGTCATGAAAATAATATAACATGCTTACATACAAAAGAAAACTTTTACCTATATATTGAAAGTTCATCTTGATCCATTTCAATTATCTAAATGATTTCGCTTTCCAATACTAAATAATTTAAGCACTAAAATACTGATTAAATAATAACATTCAAGGTTCAACAAAATATCGCTAACTCAAAATGAATATCAAAATAATAAAATAACAACAATGACCAACTTATAGAAATCAAAATACGAGATATGGCGCCCCTGGTATTCGAGATACCAACTAAAAAAAGTATTGGAATTACAATACCATCAATAGAGAAAGATTTCAACCAATTCCAAAAAAGAATTCGATATATGGGATTGTTGTTGTAAAAAATCAAATAAAATACGACTTATATTTCCAATTTAAAAATGTGTTTGTTGGAACGCAAGTGTTTGTTAGTAGGTAGTAAAATGTGTGAAGATTTAAAAAACAAAAATAAACAAACTAACGGGATCATTTTTTTTATTCTTTTCTTTTGATCAAAAAATAAACATAATTTTAACTCTCGTAAGGAGAAAATAGAATTTGTTTGTATCAATTGATTTTATTTTCAGCGATTTGATCGTTTTTTTTTTATCACATGATATTTTTCGTTAATTAACAGGATTTATATCGTTCCCTTGTATTTACAACTGAATTTGTATCTTCACCTTTATAATATTTCTATACATTTTGAATGAAATTTTGTTTTAAATTTTAATTTTACGAAATTTGATAATTTTTATTAACAACAAGGTTTGGTTTTACATAGGGTTTCGCTGCCATATTGCGACGTCCTTCCCTTATCTTTCATTCGCTTCTGTTTGTTCATCGAACTGAAATGTTTATTCTAACTGAAATGTCTTCACGCAAAATTTAGTACATGGTATTTGGTTTCCTCTCGAAATTATAGAGATATAAACATCGACAGTAAAACACAGTAGCTTTTACATGTTTTACTGTAATAAAATTCGGGTACGCCTCCAATTGCATTTTATTTTTGTACCTAGATTGTCTGTGAAAGACAAGTAAGGCACTACAAAATTAACGTAATTTTTTCTCAATCGCGGCACTGGGGTAGCTATCTTTTGTTTTTAACTTTTGAAATTCATTATTTAGTCTATCGTGAGATTTGATGAATTTGAGCAAAAAAAATCTTGGCATTATAATATTTGCAGGCATCAGCCGAACCAAAAACGGACATCTACTTGATTAGTGAAGAATGCTTTCTAATCCCCTTTACCTCGCTACGATGGGTTCACAGAACTTTTATCGATAAGGCGATTTATCAGATTTGATAATGGGATTACTCGTGCGCAGCGATTACTAATATAAGTCTGTCTTATGTCGAATTGGAATCTACGAGAGTGATTTGGAGCTGGACCAAACAACACAGTTGTTGAACAGCTATTCCTTAACGTATCGAGGTGGTACGCATTTCATGATTTCACGCAACACATTCCATGAAAATCTGTCAGATATTGCATTAAAGCGTTGATGTGTGACTCCACTTCCTCGTTTAGCTATTGAAAGGAAAAATGTACACTGGAATTGATTGATTGATTGATTGATTTTGAATGTACTGCCAAGCATTAAGCAGGATATCCCGGAAAGCGCCGGGCCCACAGTACACCCGTTTTTACATTTACTTGGAAGGATATGGAAGGATACTAGTTAAATTATTGAGATCGACCCGGTTACAGACACCTTGGCGGCCAATAGTTAGTAAATTTTTGTGGGTTAGGGAAAGGAAAAGTATGTTAGTTATGACATAATTGGTCCGATTTCCTGGTAGCCAATCTTCAAACTACTGTTAGTGTAAGACAATCACATTTTTGTTGTACTGCTCTGCATTCTGCCATCTCTTATCAGCAACTCCAATGTGCCACCACTCATCTGTAATCTGCAGAGGTTTCCTGAAAACAAAATCTATTAATGAACCAATTGCTCTTAGCCATAGACTGTAAGAAATAGAATTAATTTCAATCTGAAATTGTAATTTAATTAATTATAATATTATAAAATTATAATTCTGCAATCCATATGCTGTAATAAATTTGATTAGTTTCCCTTGAAATTCGATCCGTTGTTCTCTAAAAGAGACCACCCAAATATTACGAACAGACAAAACCAATCTACACTCCAACAAAACTAAAAGATCCTAAGAATTACAAATACTTAAAAACAAATAAATTTAGAGTTATTAGTTAATATAGAAATATTTTATCTATTTCATATATTTTATTTATTTGTATATAGATTATAAAATATTTGCAAACTACATTTTCCTAATTTATTTGTTGAACTGCCCAAAAATTCAACAAATCGAATTTTATTAAAATAATTAAACAATTGAACTTGATCAAATCCACCGTTTTTTAGCAATTACACCGTCAACATTATTGCAATTGTCCTATGCAACAAAATCATTCAATCTTATTGACTACCCTGTCACCTTATTGAATTAAATTATTTTTATTTTGTAAATCCACTTTTCATACAACAACAAAACATAATTTCATATTTTGTGCAGCGGACAAATGAAAGTCAAACCGGGTGACTCTTCATATTTGGTGCACATTCATATTTTTCTGTGTTTGGGCAATATACAAATCGGAATAAAACGAAATCATACGTTTTTTTTATATTGCGCTCTAAATTTATAGCATAAACGTATAACTGTATATAGCATAAACAAACCTGCTACATGTAGAGCTATATTATTTGAGCTGATTGCAATTACTGCTCACAGATGGAAACGTTCGACATTTGAGTATCTAGTAATATTACTAAAAAAAGTCTAAAAATTACACACCCGTAATAGTCAAATAAAGTTGGGAACCTTAGTCATTTCCAGCAAAAGTTAAGTAAATTGTTTTAAAGATTACATGTATATGAATATGTTATATGAACAAAAAAAGAAAAAGTACATCCTGACAGGACTAATACCCAGTACCAAACAACGAGTATCGTTCAATATACCATCTTAAATGCGTATCGAGCCGATAAACGATTCCGCAAACACCACAGCTTACGGCCACTGGTAGCTGTTGTGTGGAGGCCAGTGAAGAAGGCCTACCAACCGTGCTACCGTGCTGGTAGAAGGCCTACCAGCACGGTATGCTGGTAGAAGGCCTACCAGCACGGTAGCTGGCAGCCGCCAGCTACCGTGCGCTGTGGAATTTGCGGAATCGCTATCGACTCGATATGCCCAAGATGGATTTGAAACGATGATTCGATGATTTGATACTATAGTACTGCCTGCAGTCTGCACTGAAATATGAAGAATTATTGAAACGATGATTCGATGATTTGATACTATAGTACTGCCTGCAGTCTGCACTGAAATATGAAGAATTTTTTTTCTATATATATTTAACAAGAGTGCATTAGTAGTTCTAGCGAATTACATAAATTAACGTAAAAAAAATAAAAAAAAATGTATAGCTTTCGGTATGTACGCAAAATTTAAATCACTACAAATGTAAATTACATGAATACAAAATAAAATACTACAATATTAATACTACTACCACAGAAAAAATATCAGGTAAAAACAAAAACAATTGTAGATGAACGTAAAAATAAATACAAAATTTGGCCTTGGACAAGACGATTCGTATGAAAAATTGATATAATACACCCTTCGCTCGCTTAACGCAAACTCTAATTAATTTGAACGAAATTTCTCTATTACGGTTTACGTAATAAAATTTCGATTTACGAAATTTTTTTACATACATATTTTACCTTTTTGCATTTCATTTTACGAGATTTTAATTTACGAATTAAATTAATTCGTGAATGAATTAATTTTGTTAAGCGAGGGATAGGTGTAAAAAAAAGTATTATCACCTCCAATATTATTATAATGCAAAATAACAAAACCAATAATTGTATATATATGCAATAGTGTTGGTTTTGAAAATAATAATAAAATTACCATCGTAACAGCCGAGTGTATTAAAATGCAGAACTGGTTTCCACAAAATATGAATATTATGATCGAGTAATGTACACCATTATGTTAAAAGTCTATACATTTGTACACGATATAATGTCATAAACTTTATTGGGTATCATAAATTTTATCCCGACTGTATATAGAAAAATACAAAAAAAAAGTAAATAGAATTAGTTGGTAGCCGGCAACCTCACTGTACGGATGTATTTGAGTGAAATTGCAACTAATAAAATAAAATTAAAAACGATATAGGCCGGAATCATTTTTTTTAATTTGGCATCTGACAATCAGAAGAGGGATTATTACTCGTGTGTGATTATTTCGGAGAATAATCAGTGGAAATTCGTTGATTTTGTAGAAAAAACTCGTATAAAATGCAAAGAATTAACGAAACTGATTCTGAAACACTGGTAGTACTCAAAAGTATACAAACAGTTTGAATGAAAGGAAAAATGTACACTGGAATGGCACAAAACTCACAAAGAGAAAGTAATCAAGGAGAATGTGTTGTGAAGAATCTATGCTGCACTCTTTTTAGTGGTAGCGGTCGAAATATAAAATGTGACAATTTTTTCACCACCAACAATTTACCTTCTAATTTGATATGCGACCACAATTTATCAATTTTAGGAACAATAAACAAAAGACGTCGATTCTTACTAGTGGAATTCCTAGTCGTGCAAAGCCAAACTCAACCTGTCGAATCGTCTTTTTTCGGATTTTCGAACAAAATCACACTGTGTTCTTATATTCCCAAAAAAACAAGCTGTGATGCTTTTATTCACCATGCATTATGATAAGAGATCAAAGATCAGTGAATAAACCAACTTCGATTCTAGATTACAATAGAACCAAGAGTGGCGTGGAAAATATGGACAAAATGCTGGGGGAATACTCTTGCAAAAGGAAGATTCGTCTTACCGGCGACCGGCATTCTTTTATAACATTTTGGATGTGGCGGCTTTAGCAGCCCATTGAGTATATATGGAGAATAATTCTTTCCTGAAAACAAACTCCAGTCACCGGCGTAAATTTTTACAACAGTTATGCGAGCAGATGGTTATGCCTGAAATTAATAAGCATTTCCAGAATTCGCAAATAAAGCGACATTTTGCTACCAAAGACTTGACTTTCCGATAGAATGATGTAAACAAATTTTTTAAAATTTTTCTAAGATACAAATACATACAGCGCTATAACAACTACGTAGGGGCGGAATCGTTTGGTGTCATTTCTATATATAGTTATTCAATGACATAGTATTCTTTAAATTCCTGACAATCGCAAAAATTTCACTTTTACAGATGGGAAACAAGAAGAAATTCTTATTAATGCTTTTCGAGAGAACTAAATTTTGCCTTACACTCTGATCGATTTATACAGATTCCGGATTTGCTTTTAAAATATCGTAAGGTAGGTTGATGAAAAATCATTAAAAACATTAGCTATCCTCAACGGATCAGTTTCAATTTTGTTATCACCAACATTAATTGAGAAAATTTTATTTGTGCTTTGTGAATTGTTCAAAACATTGTTAATGACCTTCCACTTCGATTTTATGTTTCTGCGGCATAAAATTTAGACTTAAAATATCTTTCTTTCAGCGGAGTGGTCACTTAAGATTTAATTTTGAAATCTTTCCTATGAATTCTCGAAATCACCTTATTTTTATTTAATTCATCAGTTACCCTTAATAAAAAATTGGCAAACGCTATATTTGGATCATCAGCCGAGAAAACCGAAGCTGTAATTGATTTTTATTTGAAATCGCCGTTCGAACCGGGGACTACGTATTTTTGGACCAAGTACACTCAAAGCCAACAAAATTGTATTATGATCTGTCACATGCAAATTTACACTTTTGACCTCAAGAGAGAATTTTGAAATATTCGTTTCAGCAAAGACATAATCAATGCACGTATTTGAGCATGTTCTAGTAACGCTATCATACTCCCACTCATTATATCCAAATATTGTCGATTTTAGTACCAATTGCGAATCAACGTTTTCAATATTCTGATTAATAATTTCGTAATCCCGGGTCTTAAACAAGCGGAAGGGTTTGTTGTTCCTTTTCATAAATTTCCAGTCATCCACTGAAACAATAATTTCAAGTGGTGGATGATGTGAATCAATTTCTGATAGTGTATTTCGGGCAGGAAAAACATTTATGCGGTTCGAATCAATATTTGAAATTACGAGATCCAAAATACGATTATTATCATTAGTCAGACTATTAAACTGATTAGTCCCTGTGAAGCTTAACATACAAATTAAGAGGTACGCGGCACCACGATCATTAAGACTAGGTTGCATAGAAACATCCTTAATAGCGGAATACCATGAAATATCAGGTAAATTGAAGTCACCAATTAACATAAATGTGGAATTCGAATGAGTGTTTATAATATTTGAGACATTTTCAAAATATTGTTTGTAATGATCAATTCTGGCATTTGATTACGTTAAGGTACGTTAATAAAGATCGATTTATGCGAATTGATGCATTGCAATTCAATCCAAATTTCCTCTCTATAAACTTCCCAATCATACTAACACGGAATGAGTATAAACTTTTATGAATGGCAATTATGCAACCACCACCATCCTCTTTATTGGGGAATAAATTTCCTTTCTATACACTACGTAATCATTCGAAAACAACTCACCATCATAAATGGAATCATTAAGAAAAGTTTCATTAAGACATATGATATGGTAATTCGTTGACACTAAATTTTTAGTTGCATAGTATAGTCAAATAATCTAAAAATAAATAAATGATATACAGTAAACCCCCGTTATAAGGAATTTCGATTTTACGGACAAAATTTATTTGGACTCAAAATTCGCTATACGAACCAAAAATTCGCATTTACAGATACTCAAGCGGCTAAATTGTTTCCCGATGATTTTAAAAAAATAGTCGATGCTGGTGGTTACACCCCACAGTAGGTATATAATGCTGACGAAACGGGTCTTTTCTGGAAAAAGATGCCTTCTAGAACATTCATTTCCAAAGAAGAGAAAACAGCTTCAGGATTTAAAGCAGTTAAGGATCGCATTACGCTTTTATTCGGAGGAAATGCTGCTGGTGATCATAAGTTAAAACCGTTACTTATTTATCACGCAGAGAACCCATTCAAAGGCATTAACAAATCAACACTTGATGTTATTTGGCGTTTTTGAGGACTGGTTAAATAACCATATTTCAACTTCTGTAACAAAATTTAACGCTGAGCAGAATATTGCTAACAAAGCATTGCTTATTGTTGACAATGCTCCCAGCCATAATTTCGGCAAGGTACCTGAACACACCAAAATTATATTTCTACCACCAAACACGACCCCTTTATTACAACCTTTGGACCAGTTACTATTTACGTTGAGTGTTTAGAAGTCTAATTGAATCTATTGATGGTCCAAATCAAGAAACCATTAAAGAATTTTAGAAGAAATTCAATATAATGAATGCCATTAATAACATCGTAAAATCGTGGGATGAAGTTACTGAATCAGCAATGAATGGAGTGTGGATAAAATTATGGCCAGAATGCGTTCAATATCATACATCAGCCAGTTCCCAACTTTTAAATGTGGATGTACAAAACCAGATTGTCGCAATTGCACATGAAGCAGGTATAAATGAGGTAGCTTCTGAAGATATAGTAGAGCTCCTTCAATGTAATGATGAAGATCTTACTAACGAAGATCTATTGATGGTGCTTGAAGAATGATGTGATTTAGAAAAATCAGAAACTCCAGACGAGAGCCCACCATTTCTTTGATTGAGGAAGGCCTGGATATATTTAAAGAAATTTATCCATTAGATGAAAGAAGCCGACAAGTAACCAGACTTGTTCAGAATGATATTCTTTGCTACAGAGAAATTTACAAAGAAAAAGTTAAATCAAAGCAAACATCTCTAGATTCATATTTAACTAGCTCGACATTTGAAGCCCAAATTAAAAAGACAGACGAAGGTCCTCTTAAGCCACTAATAGCCAACAAAGAACCGAGAAAGAAAATGGAGCCTGAAAAACCGACGCCGCTGTTGCGATATTTTTCTAAAACAGCAGTTCTAGTTCCCAATGCAAATGTTGATTTAACTTTGAATGGCAGTTCCGCCGAACGATCCCGTTTGACGCAATTTTTTAATAATTTAAAATGAAAATTTTTAACTTTAAGAGCGTCCTTTACTAAAATAATTTATCTTTTCAAAACTAACCTAAAAATTAAATTCTTTCTATTGCCTTCTCTTCGCTACTTTTTCGTCATATTATACGTATATAACCAAACCCTCTCTTTTAATAGAGTATATAATACAACGTACTACCACAGAGTATGATTACCCAGAGACACATCTTTCCTACGTCTCTGAGGTATAACAAATAAAATAATGAAATTTTTCGAATTTTATTCAAAGTATCAGCACGAAACGGGGTAACAATATATACAAAATTATCTTGATCTCTTTCGCTCATATGATTGTTATTAAAATTTATTTTCATGCAAATATCATTCAGCTCATCTCACTCTTTATTATATCGTAACCATATGTACCATGAAACGAAATATATATTATTGATAAATTTAAATGAACATTGTTGTTGCTTTTGTATAAACATACTTGCTATACAAATAAATATTATATATATGTGTATGTGAGTGAGTCTACATCCAAAAACGTCTCTATAGAAAGACCAACTATTCAAAAATTTAAAGGGACAAAGCGCCTCTTTGATGTAGTATTGGTTGTGTACAGATATAGCGTAAAACAAAAACAAAAAAATATTTTTACTAACACTCATATAGTTAGTTTTTTTATGATATTTTTGCTTTGTTATTTGTTCTGGTATCAATACTACTTTATTGAGGCGAATATATAATAGTATTAGTGTACGAAAAAATGAGTTGGTCTTTCTATAGAGACGTTTTTGCTACATCAAAACCCTCTTTACTACAAGCCGTATTGTTTGCATACTCATGCTATACAAAAATATATACTTTGATTGTATTGTAAGTAGAAAATCGTATCGGGATATGATAGCGAATATTGTGTAAAAGAAATAAACAATAAAATCAAATAATGCGCATGCGTTTACAATTTTTTTAATTAATTTTATATGGAGTTTTGATAGTTACTAATACATCTAAAGTATATATTTTCACTAATACATTTCAAAAATACATGATGATGTGTGTCAACGAAAGTTACAAGACGGCTTGTAGTAAAGAGAGTTTTGGTCTACATCGATCTTGTATCGATCGAAAAAGGAATATGAAACAAAAAGAGGCGTAAATAAAACATCGACTGCATACAAGGTGTATTAAAATAATCATATGAATTAAAATACATATAAATAGGTAAAGAAAGTACTACATTTCTAAAATTAACATGCAACCTGTTGTAATAAATTGTGTGAAAATATTTATTCTGGATATGTGAGAAGGTGTATGTTTATTATTGTTTATTGTTAATTTATTGTTACCAAATAGTTACACAATACCAATACCTGATTACATTACATCAAAACCCTCTTTACTACAAGCCGTCTTGTAACTTTCTTTGACACACATCATCATGGATTTTTAAAATGTATTAGTGAAAATATATACTTAAGATGTATTAGTAAATATCAAAACTCCATATAAAAATTTAAAAAAAAATTGTAAACGCATGCGCATTATTTGACTTTATTGTTTATTTCTTTTACACAATATTCGCTATCATATCCCGACACGATTTTCTACTTACAATACAATCAAAGTATATATTTTTGTATAGCATGAGTATGCAAACAATACGGCTTGTAGTAAAGAGGGTTTTGCATTACATACATACTTTCAATCTTCATAGAACGAGTCAAAATATTTATACAAAATTATGCACATTTGTAATATTCATATTTTGGAAGTTTTTTTCTTACATTTTTAAATCCAAAAAATTTACGAACATAATAATAAATCTATTTAGTCAAATATGTCATCTGCAAAAAGAATAAATTCGTGTGCGGTGCCCTGTTGTAAAGCTTCATCGTCGAAGTCCACATCGCAATTTTTTAGCTTTCCAACCGATCCAAATAGAAATTTGGTTTGGATGACTTCGATTGGTTTAACAAAAGAAAATTTTCAAAATAAACACAACTTTGTGTGTGAACGCCATTTTTTTAGTGGTTGTATCACTGAAAATCGCCGTTTAACGAAAAATGCGGTACCATTATTCAATTTAACTGCAAATTGTGATATTGTTCAAGTATCTCAAAATATACAAACACCAGTTCAAGAAAGAATTGACATTGATATTATTGATAATTTATCAATTGGTAATTTATGTCAATTTACAACTCAAATCACACAAACTGATCCTTTGGATGAGGATGTGGAATTCTTAAATGTAATAAACCAAATAAACTGTGGCCACTGTTAAATTAAAAATGAGAGTGAATATATATGTCGTAAGTGTAAGATAAATAAAAAACATAGTTTCATAAACAAACAAAAATTAGTGCAAGCGAAATTAAAAATCAAACAAATCAGATCAAAATTTGTCAATCTGCAAAGAAAATTTAATAATTTAAGTAACAAGTACGAACAAATTAAAAATATTAACGTGGATGAAATGATTGATCAAATAAAATCGGCAAACGAGCCTACAAAAAATGTTTGTAAACTTCTCCTGAAAGAAGATTACTATTATAAAGAAAGTGATAAAACATTTGCACAATGCCTGTACTATAAATCTGCGACTACTTATAAATATTTAAAATCAACATTTCAACTTAAATTACCCTCAATTTCATCTATATATTCATGGTCTCCAATCAAATTTATTTCACCCGGAACAAACTATATTTTATTAAATCAGCTAAAATATTTGTTTTCAAATATGCCAACAACAACGCGGATATGTGTTTTATCTTTTGATGAAATTGCCATTCGAAAAGATTTAATAGTAAATCCTCTAACTAATAAAGTTGAAGGTTATTGTTATAATGGTGATAACAGGTCGAATCAGTTAGCCACTTCAGCAATTTTTTTTTATGCTACGTGGTTTAGTGGGAAATTGGAAGCATGTGCTAAATTATACTCTTATCAATAATTACATCAGTGTTGTCCAGCTATCGGAACTTATTTTTAATAATATTAAATTGTGCAGTGAAATTCTAAACTTAGAAGTAGTAATGATAACTTGCGATCAGGCTCCAACGAACGTTGCTATTTATAAACATTTGGGTGTTACATCGGAAAAACCATACATTATTGTTAACAATAAACCAATTTTCGTGCAATATGACCCACCACATCTCCTTAAATCGGCAAGAAATGCAATTATAAAACATCAGTTACAACATTCTGACTACGGTACCTCGGACTTTAACGTCGTTAAAAAGATATATGAAAAGGAAAAAAATCAAAAGGTTAAAATGTTACATAAAATAACCAAAAATCATATGGATCCGAATAGTTTCCAAAAAATGAGTGTAAAACTGGCCGCCCAAATACTAAGTAACACTGTTACTTGTGCTATACGCACTACTTTGAAAACTTCAGCTGAAATTTTTGAAAACTATTTGGATCATGCCATACCTACGGCAAATATTATCGAGCGTTTTGATCGTATATTTGATTGCCTTAACTCTCGCAACTTTTCTTCAAATAAGCCGTTTGAACAGCCTCTCAAAGTAAATAATAAAATTTACACTTATCTTGAACAAAGCTTAGAATTTCTGAAACATTTAAAAATATTATCTTCAAGTCAAAATTATTTTAAGTTTATAAAGGGCTTTCAGTTAACTATATCAGCTCAATTAGCATTGATGCAATATGTAAACTCTACATTTTCTGTTGATTTTATATTGACAGGTAAAAGTAATCAAGACGGCTTAGAAAATTTCTTTTCTGCATTAAGAGGTAAAGGCGGATATAATTTTGCACCATCGAGTCACGAAATTGGGGTGCACTACGCGAATATTGTAGTAATGAAAATTTTATTTAATTCGTTGCATTCTAATTGTTTACCAGATGATTCCGAAAACTTAAAGCTGAACTGGAAACAATTTAAGGACGACTACAATGATAGTTTGAAACATCAAGCCCCGGAAGAAAAAGATGCTTCACATTCAATTTAAATGTTGCCAAATTTACCAGAATTTGGTAGGTTAACAACAAATGCTATTGCTTATTACGCTGGCTACTGTGTCTATAAAAAAATTGAGTGCGATCGATGCACAAAAAAGTTATTAAAATCGGATGAACATATTACTGGACACGACATATTTATTAATGAAAAAAACTATAAAAAAGATAAAAATTCCAATTTTGGATCTTTAAAGGCTCCATCAGACGAAATGTTTGCAGTTTCTCAATTTTTAGTGAACATTTTTGAAAATTTTTTTAGTCAACACATGTTTCGAATTTAGAAAAATCATCGACAGGTAATTATTTCCAATTAAAGTTAAAAAGTTACAAAATTCCCTATTTATACTAAAATCTAGGTTCGAAACAACTAGACAGGTATAAAAAAAAATTATGGTTACGTTATGATTTAGGAAATGGGGTGGGCCACTAATTTTGGGGCTGGTTCACTAATTTAAATAAAGGCAATGTTACTATTGTGTCATCGGTGTTCATCAAATGTTCGGTGGTTGCTATATAATATGACTCATACGCATCCAGTTTCCATTTTTGATGTATAGTTTTTATAATTTTTGAATTTATGTTGTCTATTGTGTTGCTATTTTCAAACATGTGTACAGCGACGCTCGATTTGGTTCGGTCTGCTTTCTTTGAATATCGTACTAAACTCTCTAGAAGTTTGCCCGATATATAAATCCTGGCAATCAGTGCATTTTATCTGATATATATATATCGGAACGATGCAAGTGTGGTTCCTTATCCTTATAGTTATTTTTTAATTGTATTGAATGGTATATTGACTAATTCAATATTACGTTTCTAAAAAACTCTCTGCAGTTTGTTCATGATTGCCGGGGAATATGGTAAGATTATACGGGCTTTAACAGGTTTCTTACAAGTTGACAATAAAAGCAATCTGTTGTTTTTGACTCTATGTTTATTTATAATATTGTCAGAATAATCCACCGAATAACTATTAGTCACTGCGGTTTCTCTTATAAATTTAATCTCCTCAATAAATTCCGGTGGTTCCATTGGGATACTAAAAAGTCGGTGAGCCATTGAACGGAAAGTTGCTGGCTTGTTTGTGGGTGATATGAGGAAAATAATCTATTGTAATGAATTTTTGTACAGGATGGCTTTCTTCAAATACCAAATTTGAGTTTATTATTGTGCGTTCTTATGATTTTGATATTCAGGAAATTTAAGACATTGTCTGCCTATGTGTCCATGGTGAATTTAATAAATCGGTTTATGCTATTTATGTGGTTGAACACAAATGGTAAGACACTTCTTTTGACAACTACAATTATATCATCCACATCACGGTACCAAAATCTTGGGAAAAGCTCATACTGTTTTTTAAATGTTCTTCAAAATGACTCATAAATATATTACTCAAATTTGGTGCTAATTTGCTTCCCATGGAAGTGTCAGAAGTTTGTTGGTTATATTTATCTCTGATCTGGAAAAAGTTTTGGTTCATGCAAGTGGAGGTAATCTTAATGTATGCTTGAATTTTTGGTTGTGGTATTTGATTCTTACATGTGGTCCTCCAGATATTAAATTGTTGGTATTATAGGGATACAGAAATAATGCTGTTACATCAAACGAAACTAAAAGTTGGTCGTCGACCAGGACGAAATCTTTAATTTTATTCACTAACACTTTGGAATTCTGAATACTGCTTTCTATAGAAGGTTTTGTTTTGTTTAGTTCCTTAAGTAAACATTTATCCATATTTTCTGTAGGAGTAGAAATATTTATTGTTAAAACACTATTTTTATAATCAACGGTTATCCATAATAACAACATCATTACCTTTATCTACCACACAATAGACAACATAAATTCAAAAATATTTGATATTTTACATCAAAGATGGAAACTGAATGCGTATGAGTCATATTATATAGCAACCACCGAACATTTGATGAACTATTAGTAGGCCAGCACCAAAACTAGTGGACCACCTCATTTTCTATATCATTGTGATGCTTATTTTTATAATAAGGAAAAGTCGGATGAACAAAATTTGGTGCCTGAGTTGCAGGAGTGTGGTATTTTGGAAAAAATTGGCTCAATTATCCGTAGATTACGAATTAATGCAAAAAGCCTCCTATATGACGTCGACTCAAATCGAGTTAAACATTTGCACGCACTAATTGCCAAAACTATTGGAGGAGAACGGGTAAATTTTTCGAAGAAACAGTCATATACCAGTAGGGCACAATTTGCATAACACTCTCCGTGCTCATTATAGTTTTCAAAAGTGGATAATGCAAAAAACTCCAGATTCGCACATCATTAGTGTTGAAAAAAGTCGTCACGACAAAAATATAAAGACCAAAGAAAGATGATCCAAATAGAAGATCTGTTAAAAATCGAAAGATTATGGGACCAGATTCAAATTATGGCGAGAATTGTGAAAAGCCAGATTTGAGTCCAATAGACACTCACAATGAAAAGGAGAGAATTTTATCGCTTCTTGCATTTGAATCAGAAAATCGTATAAGGTTGGAAAGAGAGACGATTTCACAGGCAAATTGTATCAAATGGCATAATATTCGTCGGATTAGAATAACTGCATTTAATTTTGGATCGATTTGTAGGGCACGGAACACCGACAGTTATCCTAAAACATCACCAGCGATTTTCTATGGAAAACAAAATGAGCACATAGCAATAGCTCAATTGGAAAGGCAATTGAATATTAAAGTTCACCCAGCAGGAATTTTTATTGATCAATTTGACACGTGCCTAGCTGCTTCACCAGATGGTTTAATAGATGATAATGAAGGTATCATTGAAGTAAAATGTCCATATGCTTTAAGAAATTTTGATCCAGTAGATGCTATCAAATTAGGTCAAATTCGATGTTTTAAATATGACAAAGACACACAAGTAATAGCAATAAACAAAAAACATCCATATTATTATCAGATACAGGGGCAGTTACACATAACACAACGCAATTGCTGTCTTTTTTGTATTTGGACTTCATCGAATTACAATCTGAAGATAGAGAGAATTGATAGAGATGACAGTTTCTTTGAAAATGAAATGCGGAATAAATTAATCGATTTTTATTATAACTCTTCTGCCAGAAATCGTCGGTCCTCGATTTAATCGAAAAATGCCTATTCGAAAACATTTAGGTGACAATATATATATATATATATATATATATATATATATATATATATATATATATATATATATATATATATATATATATATATATATATATATATATATATTAATATATATATATATATATATATATAAATATATATATATATATATATATATATATATATATATATATATATATATATATATATATATATATATATATATATATATATATAAAACAATAAAATTTTTAATTTAAACAACAACAACAATGTACAACAATTCTACGTTATATACTTTTTCTATATACAAAAACGAAGCGTACGATCAGCAATACTAATGCGAAAATTATTTACTCGTAACCACCATACAAACATAAAAATATTATATTAAAGAGAGAAATTGATTTAAAATCGCCTATCGGAAATTGGCTGAACTTATTTACTCTAAAAAAAATTTTAAAAATGTGTAAGCTATTTTTAATTTAATTATTTTTGAATTAAAAATGTAAATATTTTACAAAATAAGAAAACTAGGCACGAGATTATGAATTGAAGTTTATTATTCTGAAAAAATTTTGGGTCCATTGTTGTTGAGCATTCGTATCGAACTTGCACAACTTCTCTAAGTTTGGGATCTAATAACTTCATATTAAAAGAAAATTTGGAGAGAAAAAAAACTAAGCACGAGTTTTACATATTATCTATTCAATATATAAAAACTCTAGAAGAAAATGTTCGCACAAGTGCTTATCGAACCTGCACAACATACCCATTTTTAGTAAAGGACGCTCTTAATAAGAGGATTTTATGATTTTTTTATTTTTGTTGTTTTTTGAAATAAATAAAGTACTTTTTTATTTTTTACTTTTAATCCTTTTTATAATTAAGGTGCTGTATTTCATTAATTTTGATGACAATAATTTTTTCGACCGTATGGTTCGCATAACGGAATATTTAAATACGCATCTTTGAATTTTTAATATAGTTCTATACTAAACATGATTTCGTTTTACGGATATCTTGATTTGGTAGAACGCTTCTATATAACTTTCATTTTACGGATTTTCGGTTTACGGCCAGATGACGTAGAACGCATCGTGTCCGTAAAGCGGGGGCTTACTGTAATGATAATATATATGAAATAAAAATAATATACAATGTGTAAAATGTAATAATAATTTAATAAAACACAAGTAAAAATACTTAAATGAAAACATAATACTTTTCGACATAATACCTTGCCATTCTGTATCCATACATACTTGTAGCCGAGTGATATTTTTGCTTTTCTGAGAATTACTTGGTTAAGCGCACTTAGATGGTCAGCAGCAAACACTGGAATTATTGAATCACAGTCCGATAGTCCAATGTCACTAATGATCATTTAGTCGATGAAATTACATCGACTAAGTTTTTGCTCCTCATTCTATTTACACCAGAAATATAATTTTCCACCGAAGGAATCTCCAAAAAGTTTAATAATTTGTTGATAATAGTTTTCGGGTCACATTTTACCGAATTTGGAATACCATGAATTAGCAAATTTTTTCCATACAATAATTTCTCGGTATAGTTTAAATTTCGACGGATATCCAATAATTCCTTGGCAAATTCAATTTTTGTGCTTTCAAGTACTTCAATACGAGCTTGATGATTCGATAAAATAGTTGACACCTCTATTAACTGTCTAAAATTATCATTTAGGCAATTTAGTGATTGTAAAAATTCACTTTGTTTGAAATTGCCAATTTTAATTTAGTTATTTCCGTAGCACTGCTATCATCCACTTTATCTTGCACAATTCTCATTGTGTTGTTTCCTTTAAGTTTACAGTTACAGCAAATCCATTTCACAGTATCATTTTGAATAAGATCGTAAACTTCGTAAATGAATGATCGTAAATGAATGTTGTGCTGGGTCAAAAGCGTGAGCCGTCTAAATTGTATGAGTGTTCAGCTTAGGGTTACCAGATATTTTTAATAAGAAAGTAGTAGATTGGAATCTAATATAAAATATAAAGTTAAATTTTACTAGGAGTTCACCCCTTAAATTTTATGAATTTGATCGGTTTGGGCCACGATTTAGTGTGATGAAATACTGTCTCTATCGGAATCTGTTGCGGTGAATTTGTCTAGGTTCCGTCAGCAAATGTTGTCATGTGTTTTGTCGGTGTTTCGAACTTTTGAGGTACTTTTGTTTGTTCTCTAATTTTGGAAGATTTTATCCATATTTTGAAGCGACAGGTTTGAAGTTATCAAGATCATTTCGATAGTCGTATCGCGACTTATTATATTATTATATTATTCAGGCCATTTTTTGTTTGGTGGGCTTCTTGCGTTGAGTTTGATGATTTTGTTATGCTGATGAGTTTTTCGGATTTGCCGGTGGTGTTCTTGATGTTCGGTATTGGCCGGAGTTCCTGTGTTTGAGCCTTGGCAGTTGTCAGGCGTGTTTCTAGTGGTGGGCTTGCATATTTTTGGGGCTGCTGTTGCTGGATTTTATGGAACTTTTGTTTTGTGATCCACACTTCTCTTGAAGTTTCTTTATATTCGTTGCTCCTATAGCGGGATACGAGGCAGGGTGCGAAAAGTTTGATGTTATTTTGCAGATGGCTGCTGTTTTAGGGAGCGTCCCATGATACTGCGGCAGGTTTCAGCGATTCTACTTCGGTGTAGTGTGGGTTGGGTCTGGCGATAGTGTAGTCCGGTTCGTCTTCGGAAATAAACAAGTACGGTTGGTGTTAGGGTCATTGCAAATGTCGCTGGTGATGGTCTTAATTTTTCGCTTTTGAACTGCGATTAGTAATTTTGGCCTTGCAGTGTTCGGTGCCGGTTAAGCTCATGTGTGGTGATGAACGACTCCATTTCCTCTATATTGAAGTTCATAGTAATGGACTTGTGTTGTCTTGTGCGGATTGCAGACTTCTATCAATAAACGACTTAGTTTTTTATAGATACCACTAAAGAGGAAACTATTAGCCTTATAATTGATTTAAATCATAATTGTGCTTCTGGTTATGAAGTCTCAGTGAATCAACTAAGTCACTTAATTATACCAGCTTTAACTGTAGCCGATAACACTTGGATAGGAGAATCATGAAACTAGCCCAGGTAACTCCAATTTTTAAATCAGGTAATCAAACGGAGCCAGGTAATTACAAACCAGCTTCGATTTTATTGATTTTTTGGATCAATAACTGCATCAAGATGTTTCAGTGTGTCATCGCTAATTATGCCGTCCTGGTAGAACGAAAAATTCTTTAGATGTGTTCCTGATGCTTTTAAAAAATGGTCCACGGATTTTCTTGTTGATTTCGATTTCCCCTCCTGTCGATCTAATTTTGATTTTAGCATTGGTAGGAATGGTATTTTTAGCTAATTCAGGGTTGACGAATTTTTTATTGGCACCCATATCAATTAGGAACTTAAGGGTATTGCCACTATTCATTCGATATGCTATGTCTGGTATGCTAGCGCAGCACCCATCATAATTCCGCGTTCTTCTCTAATTCCTCCTCGTTTTTTGCTTAGTAACTACGAATATTCATCTTTATCCACTTCCTCTTGAGTCTAAAGGTTTGTTGGCCTTGATGAGTTTGATGCTGCGGACGGTTCATGTAGTTGATTTGTCTGCATTGTAATGATGGATCGATCGCCATTGGTTCTGGTGGTTTAAGTTATGTCTGGGTGGTATTTTGGTGCTGAATTAAATTTTGGATCTCCAAGCAAGATGCGTAAGCCTCTGGTAATGTTTGTGGCTTTTAAATGATCAGCATTCTCGCTAAATCACCATTTAGTCCCCTGATAAAGACATACAAATTTCCTTAATTGTCAACAATTTTGTTGACAATTAAGGAAAATTGATTTAATGGTGGGATTACCGTCAACTGTTTCACAGTCTCGCAACGTACTGATTTCTTTTAAATCCTCTACGTTTTTAGGTGTAAATAAGTTTCCCACAATTTCCGCCACTGGTTTTATTGAATTTTCTAGTCTTCGTTCGATCGCGAACTACCAATTGTCAAATACCGCATCAATATTAAAACGAAAGTTTCCTTTTTAAAACGTTTCTAAACAATACCTTGCCCTAATACATCACGTTAGAATACAAACAAAAAACTTCTAATACTCGTATTCCAATGCTGTTGACATTATAACTCAAATATTAACATTTATTTATTTGCGTTTGCATTTAGCGCGCGCACACACGACCATGTGAACTCACTTAAATATGTTTTTTTTAATTATTATGATTACTATCATTTCCGTTTTTTTTTTCCTTGGTTTTTTTATAAAAATTTTCCTATTACTTAATTTTCTAGTTTCCCCCTTTTTATTATTTTTAATTCATTTTATCGCATTTATTATTAAATCAAATATACACAACAGGGTATTATATAGTTGTTGAGTAGTTAAAGCTCTTAAATGAAAATTGAGTGCAATTAGACAAACAATAATTTACCGTTCTACCTTTCCGACTGATTATATTTAATTATGAATACTTTTTTTATATTTTGCATTTCAACTGATTTAAGTCCTTTTCATACCGACGACATCGACTTTGGAAAACTTCAAATTGTTAAAGTTGAGATGTTACATGGCAAAGCTATACTCCGTACCGAATTTCAGCTTCATCGGTTCCGATCCCGAGCTTGCTCTTTGTATTATTCTTGACAACCAGAAGAAACCAAGTCCTCAAAAATCGCGGCAGAGATCCTTTTATGATCGCTTCGCAGAAAGTTACCGAGTCAGTATACTCGCTATAGTACTTCGGAATTCGATTAGTTAGTTTGATTTTAGCCGGAACTAGTAAAGTTTCCACTATTTCATGTTTCACGTTCCAATCCTTAACCGCACATCGGTAAACATGAAAAATTTTGGCGATATCCAGTTTTACTTTGTCGATTTTTTGTACAACAACATTTTTGTAAGGTTCTCATCACTGTGGTGGTAATCTAAGGATCAACAGTTTAACATAATTTAACTTTTACCGGTGACCAAATTGTGTCTAAAGATACGTTCGTTGGGCTAACCACCTAGAATGATCGCCAATTTGTAACAAGTGGTTCAAAAGGGCTCTTTATAGATGCGGTATAATGCGCTATTTGTTTGTCTAACAACGTACTGCGTTGATTGCTTTGTAAAGTTTGGTTGTTGCTTCTAACACAAATTTTCCAGTTGCCAAAATAGCTGTATTTATCTACAAATGGTGTTGTGGTTTTACCTTCTGTATTTGTTATAATTTACATGGAAATGTCGATATGCGGTTTTATTCTTTTATCTTGAAACAAACAAAACGTAGTCAAATCCTTCTACCTAAAAATATTAATTTTTTTTTAGTTTTGAGTATTATTTAGTACTAAACTGTTTGATAATATTAAATGTTTTTTACGGGCCAGCACCGTACCACATCTACATTCTGGCTCCATCGGATGAGCCCGATGAGCCATTGTTGCCGACAGTGACTACTGCACCAGCCAAATATTCAAGATGGCGCGCGAATAAAAAGTAGCTTGGGCAAATAAATAAAATTTAGAAATGTCGAATAATAATAAAACTAATGTCTGGTAATTGGTACATATAAGTGATACAATAATCTGTGATAAAATTAAAAAAAAAAACTATAAATTTACAACGTGAAGATTAACATTTTATCATAGACAACTATGATTTTATATTAAACATTTCATGTGCGTTATATAAAATCTTGTTGGTGTTTTAACATCATTGCATTGTTTGTTTTTTTGCTCCGTGTCAGTAATAATAAAATTGTGCTCGTGGTCATTGTGATTAATAAAATTGTGTTCACTGAAATAAAATAGAATTGTGTAAACCAACATGGGCTCCCGTAAGAAAAGAGCGAAAACAATGTTAGAAGCAATGGAATCATATCTAAGACAATGGAATCATATCTAAAACTGGAAGCCCCTACCCTCATGATGCTCATTATCTCATCTAACTATGACTTAAGTTCGAAAATCGAAAAATTATGGAAAAATTATCAGCCGAATCAAAAGAACATGCAGATAATATCAACGCTCTAAGAGATCAGCAAAATATTTTCGACAAAAGACAAACACATATCGAATACGAAAATGAATTTTTAAAACAACAGTTACTTTAGGTTTATGTAGTGATATGTAGATCCATCTGATGTCGAAATCGAAGATCACCTACATAGTAAATAAAATAGCTGTAATATACTGATTTTATATAGGTCATATTGAAAAATTTTATAAGCACATAATAAAATCGCAACAAAATCGTAATTACAGTATGTTTTAAAACCGGAGAATATAAACAAATAATGATGGACTACCTCAAAAATAACGGACCTGTAATACTATCACAAGTTATTATTATAGTACGATTATCTCCGTTTTATTTGAAAATCTTAAAAATGGGGCGGAATTATATTAAATCGTAGTACCTAGAATGAACCATCATACTCCTTGCAAAATTGTTTTGAATTATAATTATAGTAACTACTTTTCTTATAAATTATCATTATTTTTTATTATATTATTAATTAACATTATTTTCTTATTTTTTTTTTTTTTTTTTTTTTGTAACAACTAATATACTTTTGGTTGATGCAATTTATTTTATTAACTATAACAACAATAACAACCACAGCAACTATCAGATAAATGAATCTCACTTTTTGAATCTTGTTAAATTTAAAAGTGCAATCGACGAGTCAGAAATTGACACATTAATTCTAAAATCAGATGTTATTGACATAACAGTATAATGGAAATTTATCGACCACCACAGAATAACAATATTAAACAGTTCCTTGAAATCAGTATTATTTTGTCTCTTGAAGAGGACGGTCGAAATAATATAATTGGAAAACCGTTATTCAGTAAATTTACAAAAAAATAATTTTTTTTTTTTAAATTCCGTATTGTACTTTGTTTATTTTGTTTTATACATTTTAATTTATTTTTTTAATACAATTAATATGTCGTGCTTTGTGTGCAAATTGAAAGTCAGCCGCGATGAGTTAAAAATTAAATGTGTGCAGTGTAGTTTATTGGCTCATGCGCCTTGTTTGAACATGTCAGTCAATGATAGTAAAAAATTGATAAAAGACAAAAAATCGTGGGTCTGCAAAACGTGCTCGGTCACAAAGAAAAACTGTATAAAACCCAGTACTGTGCTCGTTTCAACTGCCGATGAATGCGATTTTAACGATATTCCGGGTTCTTTCAAATTTATTTGTACCAACTGGAACTTAAAGTTGATTACCTTGAACAAATGACTAAAAATAAATCATTGGATATAATTGGTTTACCAATTCTGCATAACAAAATTGACGTAAATTTGCAGCTGTTTTCATGTGGTTTAAATGTAGCTGTCACCGATACAGATATAGTGTCTTTTGTTAAATATAAATCAAATGATGCTTACAAAACAGGGAAAATAGTTGTCGAATTTAGGAGTGTTGCTACTCGTAATGTTGTTCTACAAGCCAAGCGGAAAATTAAAAATTTATCTTCAAAATGCATAAACTTAATTTTTATTAATGAATTTTTAACTAAATTTAAGTATGATTTATTTAAAAAAGCTAAAGAAATTAAAAAGTCTAAACATTATAAGAAATGTGAAGGGGAGGAAGCCAAGATCATCAATAGCTTATCTGATCTCGACGCTTTATAAAACTTATTTTCTTCATAAATGATTCATTGTAATTGGGGTTCTAGGGTTTTTGATGATCTTCCTTCTTCTAATAGTTGTGTAATGAGCAGTGCAGGTGATTCTAAGTTTTTAGTAATGCATCAAAACATAGAATTTTGATACTCTAATATGTAATTTTCAATCTTTTCAGGATTTACCTAATTTAATATTTTTATCCGAAATTTGGATTTCGAATGATGAACTTTCTCTCTATGGAACTGATGGTTATAAATTGCATGCTAACTGTAATAATAAATATCGTGTGGGTACTTGGAAGGATGAGGCAGGATATTAGTTAAATTATTGAGATCGACCCGGTTACAGACACCATGGCGGCCAATAGTTAGTCAATTTTTGTTGGGGTTGGGAAAGGAAAGGTATGAGTAATGACAGAATTGGTCCGGTTTCCCGGTAGCCAATATTTGAACTACAGATAGCATAAGACAATCACAATTTTATTAAACTGCTCTGCATTGTAGAATCTCTTGTCAGCAACTCCAGTGTGCCACCATTTATCTATTATCTGCAATTGTTCCCTGAAAACAGAATCTATTAATTAACTAATTGCTCTTAGCCGCAGACTGTAATAAATTGGATTAGTTTTTGCCTGAAATTTACAATTAATTAATTTATTACATTTATTAAAATATTAAAATATTAAAATATTAAAATATTAATATATTAAAATATTAAAATATTAAAATATTAAAATATTAAAATATTAAAATATTAAAATATTAAAATATTAAAATATTAAAATATTAAAATATTAAAATATTAAAATATTAAAATATTAAAATATTAAAATATTAAAATATTAAAATATTAAAATATTAAAATATTAAAATATTAAAATATTAAAATATTAAAATATTAAAATATTAAAATATTAAAATATTAAAATATTAAAATATTAAAATATTAAAATATTAAAATATTAAAATATTAAAATATTAAAATATTAAAATATTAAAATATTAAAATATTAAAATATTAAAATATTAAAATATTAAAATATTAAAATATTAAAATATTAAAATATTAAAATATTAAAATATTAAAATATTAAAATATTAAAATATTAAAATATTAAAATATTAAAATATTAAAATATTAAAATATTAAAATATTAAAATATTAAAATATTAAAATATTAAAATATTAAAATATTAAAATATTAAAATATTAAAATATTAAAATATTAAAATATTAAAATATTAAAATATTAAAATATTAAAATATTAAAATATTAAAATATTAAAATATTAAAATATTAAAATATTAAAATATTAAAATATTAAAATATTAAAATATTAAAATATTAAAATATTAAAATATTAAAATATTAAAATATTAAAATATTAAAATATTAAAATATTAAAATATTAAAATATTAAAATATTAAAATATTAAAATATTAAAATATTAAAATATTAAAATATTAAAATATTAAAATATTAAAATATTAAAATATTAAAATATTAAAATATTAAAATATTAAAATATTAAAATATTAAAATATTAAAATATTAAAATATTAAAATATTAAAATATATAAAATATTAAAATATTAAAATATTAAAATATTAAAATATTAAAATATTAAAATATTAAAATATTAAAATATTAAAATATTAAAATATTAAAATATTAAAATATTAAAATATTAAAATATTAAAATATTAAAATATTAAAATATTAAAATATTAAAATATTAAAATATTAAAATATTAAAATATTAAAATATTAAAATATTAAAATATTAAAATATTAAAATATTAAAATATTAAAATATTAAAATATTAAAATATTAAAATATTAAAATATTAAAATATTAAAACATTAAAATATTAAAATATTAAAATATTAAAAAATAAAAATAGAACAGTACAACAATATAATAAATAACACAACAATATTACAATACTATAACACTATAACATAACACATAATAATATGCAAGGCCAGTTCAACCAATACTACCGACACTATCTTTCACCGTTGAATCGGGCAACGAAGAAAATCAACAATAAATTCTGATACTCGCTTGAACCACCACAAAAACAAAGAACACTTCACACATCGAGGATAACGAACAAGCGGATATCGACGCAAATCTTACAACTAGTGCCTCTCAAGCATACCCACCATAAAGTATCGAACAAATAACCTGAAGACCTGAAATCGCCAAAACCAGATCAGGTGAAATCAAAATCCGACAAAAACTATCAACACGGTTCCCCAAAAATTGATGACATTTAGCTGGATTTCTACGCTCTATACCAGGGCCAAAAACATTTGACAGGACAATCGGAGATGGCACTCCAAAAAAACCTAGAAGCATCAATCGACAGGAAAAACAATATTCCCACAGCACAATCAGGCATCAGGATCCCTTTAAATGCCAAAACATTACGGAGCCAATGCAGGCCAACCAACCACCGAAACGAACCTGAGGGCAGCGATTAAATCCTGCATCCAACTTAAAATACACACCAGTAAAAGCACAAACCCCAAGCCACTCTACCAACTGAAACTGGAATACATAACCTAGAAAACTATCAGCCTCTAAATGGCACGACCACTTCCACCAGATGATGACCCAGTTAAAACATTAAAAAATCAACAGCCTTACACAGACCGTTCACCGAGATCACGCACAAGATCCCTCAGACCACTTCCTCACAACCCGCGATCGCTGCCGGAAGGTCAGCCCAACGAACGATATCACACACATCCGGTCACGGCGTTCCTGTCAGCGGTGGGGACCGAACCCAAAACCGCGGCGTGCCCAAACCAAGTCTAACTCAAGTTTAATTAATGAATATAAATTTATGATGGCTAGTCATGGACTTAAATCTATAATTAATAGTCCTACTAGAGTTATTGGTAATTCTGCAACATGTATTGATCATATGTTTTGCAGAACTGCCAATTTTGTATCTAATGCTTAGGTAGAGGAACACAATAATTTTTCGTTAATTTTCGGCACAATATTTTTAAATTTGGTTGCCCTACTGATAGTAGGGTCGGTAACCGTGTGAGATCCCGTATTGATTATGAAAAACTGAACATTTTATTGTTTGAAGATTAGGCTATTCCACTTAATGAGTACGTAGATTATGATAAAGTATATGCAAAAATAGTAAAACTTAACGTTAAAGAAATCGAATTCTCTAGTTTATACCAACGCATTCAGTTAGTCATTGCAGCTTGCAGGGTGATTAAAAATTAGGTTCAAATTAGGTCTACTAGCTTATTGTACATATAAATCAATTTTATTTAATTTTGTATTTTTAATTAAACTTTATAATTTTTAATTTTATTACAATTTTATTTGTTAATTATTAAATTTTTATTTTTATGCTCGAATGATCATGCTGATTATTTGATATCTCCAACTTGATTGATCGGGCTCACAAGAATAAAATAAAGTTTTAATCACCGGAAATACAAATTAGAAAATAATAATTAAATGGCAACCACGAGTTGCACGATCGACTAATTGTCGATATTTTTATTGGACCGAGAGTTATTTCTATTCATATATAGATGTCGTGGCATAATTTATAATAATATTTTAAGTACGCGCTAATTTAATACAAGCGTTTAAATTTGAAAATTCATTTTAATATGTCACAAGCTCTTTTAAAAAGCCATTTTTTGACAAGGAGATTAAACTTTCTTCGGTTTGCATAAAAAATTGCCTAGAACTTATTTTTTACGAATAATTTTAAAATCTATAGATCTCTATTTAGAAAGAAACTAAAAGAAAAAAAATTGCTTACTATTCCAATAAAATCAGTGATTGTTCAAATAATAGCAAACAAATGTGGTCATTAGTTAACGAAATTATCTATAACAGAAAACAGTCAAATAGGTTACAAATTACCCAACTAATTGAAAACAATTTAGTAATAACTGATACTGCATTAATCTGTAATAGGCTAAATGAATTCTACAATAGTGTTGGCAAGCTCTACCCAACAGTTACAATCACTCTCCCGATAAAGCGACTATTCATGCTCCAAATTATAATACCCCACTAGTTGAGTTCGCACCAATCACCGATAACGAGACTGCTCATGGGTTTCAAAAACGATGCGACACTTTGTCGGCTGTACTCAATTTTATAGAATCGGTCTAGCATAGCTTAAACTCCAAAAAAAAACTGCTGCACTATTCTTGGATTTTAGCAAAGCATTTTATTGCGTCAATCATGATATTCTATTATCAAAATTAAAGGCAATTGGAATTAAGTCGTCCGCGTTAAGTTTACTTGAAAGCAGACATTATGTTCAAATGGGAAAAAAAAATCAAATGAGCTGATTATGAAAAGTGGTGTTGCCCAAGGCTCCAGTTTAGGTCCAATATTACTTTTAATATATGTAAACGATTTATTCTGTATTAACCTGAAAGGTAGCATACAGCTTTTTGCATCTCGTATTCGGCTTGTTCAATTATGACTAATAACTTTTTAACTACAAACTACGCGGTCAGTAATCGTTTAACTAGATCATCAGAACTATATCGTCCTTCCAATTTTACTTTTGAAACTGCCTTGAAAAGCGCTTTTTATAAAGGTATTACCTTGTACAACCAAAAGGCTATGAAAATTAAAATCCTTAAAATCAGCCTTAAAATTTGAAAAATTCTTCCTGAAATATAATATTCAAAAAGTGAGCCAGAAACGATTACAAAATATGGTTCGTCCACTACACAGATAAAAGTACATAAGTCTTTGTCGCGTTTGGGACCATATATCAAGCAACTTTCTGATAGTTTCTTTATGGGTTTTAATACCAAGGTCGTCGTGTATGCTGCGGTTTTAAATATACTATTGACCGAATGTAATCCTTTGAAGTATTTTTTTTTGTTTTCAATGCAGGAGTTTTCTGTTCGATCCGCTGGTAGATTCTCACAAATGCCATATGGGCATAATCATCACGTTGTAAAGCAAAACTTTATTGCGTAAAGATACGTTATTTAACTTTTGTTTGTTGCGGAATATAAGCCAAAGCAAAAATAATTTTTGATAATTTGAAAAAAAAAATATCAACAACTCATTCTGAAAACCAGGAAACATGTGAAGCAAGCTATGATTTGTTGGATCGATTTAGGGTTTATGCTAATCTCCATAATGTTGGTCTGAAAGGAGATATTGCTAGTGCTGATACAGTGGTGCCATTCAATTTTCTGCTACACTTATATGAAATGACTTATATGGATGACTTCGGTTATGTTTAAATATTGGGGGGATCGTGCAATTCCGGAACTAAAGGAGTATTGCCCAAGAAAAAAATTGGCTTTTCAAATTTTAATACTGCTATATAATGTCCCATACCTCGGGGATAATGCCCTATTGTTAAAAAAGACTGCTTGTGTAAATTTTCAAATACTTATTTTTTTTTACAGCGAAAATTTGTATTACCCCTAATAATGTTTTGTTTTATATTTGTATTTTTTCAGAACCATGAAAAAATTATCATTTAAAGAGGACAACAACAATTCGTTATCACCTGAAATTATAAAGAACTCGCATAAAAAATATCGCGTGCTAAAAAATAATTTCGGTAACAGTAAAAATGGTTGTGAAATGACATCGAAGCAGCGACTTAACCAAGTCAGTACAGTAATGCTGTATGGTATACCAATTGTATCATTGTATATTGAATCGCAGGAACGATTATGCCTAGCCCAAATCTCGAATACACTTTTAAAACAATTTAGCTATAACGAAATACATAATCGTCGAGTTGCCCTCGGTATTACATGTGTTCAATGTACACCGGTGCAATTGGAGATATTACGAAGGGCTGGTGCAATGCCAGTATCATCGCGTCGTTGTGGTATGATAACAAGACGAGAAGCGGAACGCTTATGTAAATCATTTTTAAGTGATAATTGTCCGCCCCAATTACCCGATGATTTTGCATTTCAAGTACATCATGAATGTGCTTGGGGATGTCATGGCTCATTTCTACCATCTCGATACAATTCATCGAGAGCAAAATGTATAAAATGTTCGTATTGTGGTTTATTTTTTTCACCAAACAAATTTATATTTCATTCGCATCGAACAAGTCCGTGTGATAAATATGTTCAACCGGATGCAGCCAATTTTAATTCATGGCGACGTCATATGAAATTAACGGGTACACCACAAATGGAAACTATTCATGCGTGGGAAGATGTCAAAGCCATGTTTAATGGAGGAACTCGGAAACGTTTGATGTCACATTCAACAATGTCGCAACAAACAAAATCAGCATCAGTTTCACCAGTTTTATCACCTCGTGCCCATATAAAACGTATTAAAGTGCTAAGTGGTGGATCACAACCTCCATTAAATGTATCTTCACAAATTTCGGGGAATACACTATCCCGGCCATCATCATCTCTGCTTTTGTCACCAACTATCAGTATTCCGACGAATAATTTAATACCACCTGTTGTAACGCCATCGCCAGCAGCGGAACGTATTGAGTTAGGAGCAACACCAGTTACATTATTATCACAAAACAATCAAAATGAGAATATATCATCGACGGCAAGCTCAAATATTAGTGACATTGCTCATTTGACAAGTGTACAGAGGCACTTTTGTATGGATTACATATGGCACCATCATAATCAACAAAATTTAAATTCCAACAGTAGTAGAAAAGGTACAAGCGATCAAGATTTTAATACAACTAGTAAAACAGGTTCCACACTTCCATTTCCAACTTATGTTTTACCATGGATTGCAGCATCGGTACAAACATCATCGTCATCATCGATGTACCATCAATTAAAGTATCATAACCATAATGTTGGTGATGATATTGAGTTGCCACCCCACTTTAGTTTTTACAATGATTCGGCAATAAAACCCATGCCAAATAATAATAGCTCAATAACAGAAAGTGATGAACATGTATCGGGATATTCATCGTCCGGGTCCAGTAACCACAGTGTCGAACTAAAAGATTCATTATCAAGTGATGATGAAATGGTGGACATTGAAACAACGGAAGACGATGATATTCCTCGATTAAGTATTGATATTTTAACCGATAATGAATTTCGAATTGGTGGACATTTTAACAGCGAAAATGAACCTCCGACAATACCTACGGGAAGTGGTGTTGGTGGTGGCATTGTCACTCCAAAACCACCTCCAATTTATTCCACGCTAACAAACTCGATAAATTTTCGTCCAACAACTGAATGGTACTTGAAAAAGGAGAATAGTTAGCGAGCCTCTTGATACATAAATCTGTGCTCGTAAGTTTTTATTAGTAAGACTGGACTTAGCATTTCTCGGAAAAAAATTACTTAACATTTTCTTTATATATATATATCATCTTTATATATATAACCTTTTTTATATATAACCTCCTTGTGTAGTAGTCGATCTAATGACCAAATAAAAAGGACGATTTGCTTAATATATTCATTTAATTTAATAGCCCTTTACAATTTAGTCTAGTTCAAGTGCTTTAAAATATTCAGGAGCAAAGTTTCAGAATGCTAAACACTCCGAGAATTTGCAAACTACAAGATATCGGGAAACAAAAATTAAGCGATTCATCTTTAATTTAATTTTAGATTATAGGTCTTGAAAAATTGTATTGTACAAAATATTCTTAGTTTTAGAAATTATAAAAAATTATCCACTAATATCCTCACCGCAAGCGGCGCAATAAAATACATATAATATACACATTTACCACTATAATTATTAGAACTAACATTAATTATACATTAATTAAGAGAAAAAATCGTAAAAATAAAATATAAATAAAATAACTGAAATATATTGGGTTTTTCTAGAAATTTGAAAAACGTGCGAGAATATTTTCCCATATAATCGTTCAAGTAAGTATCATAAATTTATTATTGCACTGGATTTTATATAGCTTTCTGGCTTGCATGTAATAATAATTATAATCAATAACCGCATACTTAAACAGCAATTTGTGTAAGATCACAGCACACCTCGACTATAAATATAGCCAAAAAATGTAAATAAAACTTTTGATCTCCTTAAATTATAGTTTTATATGATTACTAAATTTTAGATTTTATAGATAAAAATCAAAATAATAATAAAATAAATTATTTTTAATTGATAATTAACAAAAAGTAAAAAAATACTACAATGAAGTTATTTGTAAAACGGACGCAATATGTCATAAAGTCGTATAAAGTGCGATATAACCTCAAAAACCACATTGTATTTAACATACAAGTTTTTATACTACGACGTATTTAGTAAAAATAAAAACCAACAAACTACTGCACTGGGATGTTCTAACTTCGAAATTTTCGATATTCGATTAAATATCGAAGTTTTCGATATACTATTTTCGACCATCATTTTTTTCGATCCTATATCACAATATTTTTTTTCCGTGATACATTGCGATAAATACAACATAACCTCACAAAAATCAATTTATATGTCAGTTGTTGTAGTGTAAAGCCATTTTTAATTTTAACTGCGCAAGATTAAAATTAAATAGTTTAAATATATTGTTTTAATATAATTTTAGGTGTATATTTGATTTTATTAATATTTGAATTGACTGTAAGTTTATATAAAAAACTACAAAAATCACAAAATTACAACACAGCCTGAATCATGGGATGAGCCTGGATATGTAGCGCAAACCGATAAAATGGTTAGATCGTAATTGCAGATCTAAAAAATAAAATTCATTAAAATTTAAGATTACTAACAAATTTAATCAACTTACCAATTGAATGTTCATCAAAGAGTGGTTGCTCTTTCTATTTACGATGATTCCGGGATTCTATTTACGATGATTTCTTTTTTTCAAAGAATTTTTATTTGTATTAAAGTTTTTTGCGCTCATCTGGAAACATGATAAATTTTGCGCATATGGCTGATTCTAAAGTTGCTGTTATCTCTGGCACTGCTCGTGAAACAATGGAGCAGAACGTCACCCACGGTTCTCTGTTCAAACGATTCAATGAATCTGACAATTAAAAATTAAAATTATAATTGTAAAAATTACAACAAACCACCAAAACCCAACTCTTACTTTTTTCTTCCATTTCCAGTCTGTTCATGAGACCCACTATAAATCCCGACGTAAATATATATTATTTATTATATTATTATTATTTTTTTAAAAATATTATTATATTATTTAGCACTTTTTTTAATTTATTATTTATTTTAAACACAATAACACACTGCAAATTTGACAGCCCAAAAACTAACAAACACGCCATTTTAATTTTCGAAAAAGTGGTACCATAACAAAATTTTTTAAAACCGATCGAAAAACATAAAACACACCGACTATCATTTTTTTCGATGTGATGATCAATATCGATGCGAATTGACGTGATGTTAGAACATCCCAGCACTGAAATAAAATAAAACAAATTAAAACATAGAAAACCTAACCAAATATTGAACAACTACGACATATGAAGTCGACGCTCTCGGTATGCTTCATATTTGTGGGAAGTAGAAAATTTAACGCGAGGCGTTCGGTTTAAAAAGTGGTTTAAAGTACTATCTTGATAACGCCAGAGAGACCGATTGATCAAAAGTATGTAGTATGTAAAAAAACTTCCCTACAAACCATCGTCTCCGAATATCAAGGGCTTGTAATTGATGTAAATCGACCATTTTCGTTCAACTGTTTTCACTCTAACATTAACCAAATTTTGTGCATAAATACTCGTGTTTTTACTTAAGTACCGTTGTGTTTACTTAAGTTGATCAAAGACAGCAGCAAATCTATAACAGTAATGACATTTGAAATAAATACGCGCAACATTTTTATTCTTTAAAATTAAATTTAAAAAAATATTTTATGAATCCCAAACTAAAGGCGGGTGCATATATAGAACGAGTAGCGAGGAACGAGTAAGTGCCACTCGCGCGACTTTGTCCAGTTTTCGTGAAGGTATATCTGCAAAACAAAAACTAGTCATTACGATAAGGTATGTTGTAACATGTTAGTGCACAGTTATTTGTCACAGTTTTTAGCCACGAGTTGGTCTTTTCGAGATCTATCATTTCATTTTTGTTAGGGATCTTCCACCAAAGGAAAAATAGAACGAGAAACTTTCGAAGCTATTCATAAAATTATAATGGCAATTATTTTAAAAAGTCGTTGGAGATTTCTAACCAATCATTTTTTTGACGTAACAATTGCGATGCCATCTACACAAATTATTGGAACTTTCCAAATTATTGGAACTTTCCACAACCACAACCAACTCAGGAACAAAATATACAAAAATACCATTTGTTATTGTAGGTTATGATACAATTGCTCTCAAACCTACTATACTCAGACCATATATCCCGGGAAAAAACTTGATAGGAAAAAACTAATTTTCAATTACAGGTATGTAACTCAAGAAACACAGACCACAGACCCAGAAAGAAATAAAAATTTTCTTAGGACTGTTAGGATATTATCGCTAGTTTATATAAGACTTTGCAAAAATAACAAAGCCATTTACATCATGTCAATCGAAAAAATCTACTATATTTTTAGACAAAGAATATCTGGAATGCTCCGAAACTTGCAAAAAATTACTCACGAGTAATCCAATCTTGAGATACCCCGATTTTTCTCAACCATTCATATTGACAACGGATGCATCTAATTATGCTCTTGGTGCGATCCTCATTCAAAATTATGATGGGAAAGATCTACCAATAGCATATGCATCTTTCACAAACGGAACAGAATTACAGTACAATTATTTGGGCTTGTAAATATTTTAGGCCTTATTTATATGGCAGGCAATTTACAATAATCACAGATCACAAACCTCTAGTCTGGTTATTTAACGCAAAGAACCCATCGTCGAAAATTGTACGATAGCGATTTCACCTTGAAGAACACGATTATACAATCCAATACAAAAAAGAGACATCAAACACAAACGCCGATGCACTATCAAGGATGGAATTAAATGAGTACCCCCAGCACAACGCAAATTAAAATACCCAAGTAAAATAGATTCAATAAAACCCGAAATAAAAATAAATAAAGACAATTCAGAGCTGGCTGCTCAAAAAGAATTAGTCCCGGAAAAATCATTTAATAAAGAATTTTTATCATTTTATAATATAAACACTCTTGAGGAAAATCAAATTCCACAGGAAAAAGTGGATAGCTGTTATAGCTATCTAGCTATAACAAATACAGCAATAAACGAATTTCATCACCAATTAATATTGAAAATAAACCCTCTTTTTCAGAGTTTAGATCAATCACACACGATAATGCACGATAAATACCAACGTAGCATATTACAAAAGCAAAACTATACATGTAAACCAGAAAGAGCACTAATCAAAGGAGTAAAACTGTTGCATTTCCAAAATTGTGCAATAACTATACAGGCTAAAACCTACTCCAGCGACCAAACTTTTCATATCCAAAAGTAATACAACCTCTTGATAATATCAACATAAACGAGACTCAAGAAATAATAATGGATTTACCTTACAAAGAAAACCATCGCTAACATGGAAGAAATACAACTTCATCAGCAGAAAGCCGCTATCTATACACACACCGTCGCTGTATCAACAATAACCCTAAAAATATTAAGAATATTTCTATTATATTTAGCATACAGATACAACACCTTGCAAAAGTTGAAAAACCAACAGAACACCAAATGTGACGCTGAATTCATCATATAATTACACTAACACTAATTGTCAAAATTTAAATAAATAAACCAACAAAACTTATTACTAACCAGTCAACGTAATTGTCTTGTAACTATCGTGTTAAGTTTAAGAATAAAGTTTAATATTTCATATTTCGCGAACTGCTCTCGCTTTGAGCAAAAAATAAATATATATATATATATATATATATATATATATATATATATATATATATATATATATATATATATATATATATATATATATATATATATATATATATACATATATATATATATATATATATATATATATATATATATATATATATATATATATATATATATAAATATAATATATGATCAAATCAGTAACCTACTTACGTCAACATTATTGCAATTGTCCTATGCAACAAAATCATTCAATCTTATTGACTACCCTGTCACCTATATTCAAATTATTTTTATTTTGTAAATCCACTTTTCATACAACAACAAAACATAATTTCATATTTTGTGCAGCGGACAAATGAAAGTCAAACCGGGTGACTCTTCATATTTGGTGCACATTCATATTTTTCTGTGTTTGGGCAATATACAAATCGGAATAAAACGAAATCATACGTTTTTTTATATTGCGCTCTAAATTTATAGCATAAACGTATAACTGTATATAGCATAAACAAACCTGCTACATGTAGAGCTATATTATTTGAGCTGATGGCAATTACTGCTCACAGATGGAAACGTTCGACATTTGAGTATCTAGTAATATTACTAAAAAAAGTCTAAAAATTACACACCCGTAATAGTCAAATAAAGTTGGGAACCTTAGTCATTTCCAGCAAAAGTTAAGTAAATTGTTTTAAAGATTACATGTATATGAATATGTTATATGAACAAAAAAAGAAAAAGTACATCCTGACAGGACTAATACCCAAGTACCAAACAACGAGTATCGTTCAAATATACCATCCTTAAATGCGTATCGAGCCGATAAACGATTCCGCAAACACCACAGCTTACGGTCACTGGTAGCTGTTGTGTGGAGGCCAGTGAAGAAGGCCTACCACACCACAGCCGCCAGCTACCGTGCGCTGTGGAATTTGCGGAATCGCTATCGACTCGATATGCCCAAGATGGATTTGAAACGATGATTCGATGATTTGATACTATAGTACTGCCTGCAGTCTGACTGAAATATGAAGAATTTTTTTTCTATATATATTTAACAAGAGTGCATTAGTAGTTCTAGCGAATTACATAAATTAACGTAAAAAAATAAAAAAAATGTATAGCTTTCGGTATGTACGCAAAATTTAAATCACTACAAATGTAAATTACATGAATACAAAATAAAATACTACAATATTAATACTACTACCACAGAAAAAGATATCAGGTAAAAACAAAAACAATTGTAGATGAACGTAAAAATAAATACAAAATTTGGCCTTGGACAAGACGATTCGTATGAAAAATTGATATAATACACCCTTCGCTCGCTTAACGCAAACTCTAATTAATTTGAACGAAATTTCTCTATTACGGTTTACGTAATAAAATTTCGATTTACGAAATTTTTTTACATACATATTTTACCTTTTTGCATTTCATTTTACGAGATTTTAATTTACGAATTAAATTAATTCGTGAATGAATTAATTTTGTTAAGCGAGGGATAGGTGTAAAAAAAGTATTATCACCCCCAATATTATTATAATGCAAAATAACAAAACCAATAATTGTATATATATGCAATAGTGTTGGTTTTGAAAATAATAATAAAATTACCATCGTAACAGCCGAGTGTATTAAAATGCAGAACTGGTTTCCACAAAATATGCATATTATGATCGAGTAATGTACACCATTATGTTAAAAGTCTATACACGATATAATGTCATAAACTTTATTGGGTATCATAAATTTTATCCCGACTGTATTTGATTTTTTTGATTTTTGATTTTGATTTTGAATGTACTGCCAAGCATTAAGCAGGATATCCCGGAAAGCGCCGGGCCCACAGTACACCCGTTTTTACATTTACTTGGAAGGATATGGAAGGATACTAGTTAAATTATTGAGATCGACCCGGTTACAGACACCTTGGCGGCCAATAGTTAGTAAATTTTTGTGGGTTAGGGAAAGGAAAAGTATGTTAGTTATGACATAATTGGTCCGATTTCCCGGTAGCCAATATTCAAACTACTGTTAGTGTAAGACAATCACATTTTTGTTGTTCTGCTCTGCATTCTGCCATCTCTTATCAGCAACTCCAGTATGCCGCCATTCATCTGTAATCTGCAATGGTACCCTGAAAACAGAATCTATTAATTAACTAATTGGTCTTAGCTGTAGGCTGTAATAAATTGAATTAATTTTTAATCTGAAATTACAAATTTATTAATTCTTAATATAATAACATAATTATATAATAATATAATTCCTAATATGCTGTAATAAATTGTTAGTTTTTGCCTTAAAATTAATAATTACTCTGAAACTAATTATTAATTATTAATTAATTCATAATATAATAATATTATTTCTGCAAGCCACAGGCTGTAATAAATTGGGTTAGTTTTTGCCTGAAACCCACAATTAATTAATTTTTTTACAT
>OY744478.1:13514554-13582054 GCA_963556175.1 Tipula confusa | reverse complement strand
ACCGTTTTTTAGCAATTACACAATGTACTGGCATTAAAATCCTATTGATATTTACTTTACAACCAAAAACACTACAAATCGAATTTTATTAAAATAATTAATCAACTGAATTCGATCGAATCCACAGTTTTTAGCAATTACACAATGTACTTGCATTAAAATCCTATTTATATTTACTTTAAAACCAAAAACACTAGAAATTGAATTTTATTAAAATAATCAACTGAATTCGATCGAATCTACCGTTTTTTAGCAATTACACAATGTACTGGCATTAAAATCCTATTTATATTTACTTTAAAACCAAAAACACTAGAAATCGAATTTTATTAAAATAGTTAATCAACTGAATTCGATCGAATCCACCGTTTTTTAGCAATTACACAATGTACTGGCATTAAAATCCTATTGATATTTACTTTACAACCAAAAACACTACAAATCGAATTTTATTAAAATAATTAATCAACTGAATTCGATCGAATCCACAGTTTTTAGCAATTACACAATGTACTTGCATTAAAATCCTATTTATATTTACTTTAAAACCAAAAACACTAGAAATTGAATTTTATTAAAATAATCAACTGAATTCGATCGAATCTACCGTTTTTTAGCAATTACACAATGTACTGGCATTAAAATCCTATTTATATTTACTTTAAAACCAAAAACACTAGAAATCGAATTTTATTAAAATAGTTAATCAACTGAATTCGATCGAATCCACCGTTTTTTAGCAATTACACAATGTACTTGCATTAAAATCCTATTGATATTTACTTTGAAACCAAAAACACTAGAAATTGAATTTTATTAAAATAATCAACTGAATTCGATCGAATATACCGTTTTTTAGCAATTACACAATGTACTGGCATTAAAATCCTATTTATATTTACTTTAAAACCAAAAACACTAGAAATCGAATTTTATTAAAATAATTAATCAACTGAATTCGATCGAATCCACCGTTTTTTAGCAATTACACAATGTACTTGCATTAAAATCCTATTTATATTTACTTTAAAACCAAAAACACTAGAAATCGAATTTTATTAAAATAATTAATCAACTGAATTCGATCGAATCCACCGTTTTTTAGCAATTACACAATGTACTTGCATTAAAATCCTATTTATATTTACTTTAAAACCAAAAACACTAGAAATTGAATTTTATTAAAATAATCAACTGAATTCGATCGAATCTACCGTTTTTTAGCAATTACACAATGTACTGGCATTAAAATCCTATTTATATTTACTTTAAAACCAAAAACACTAGAAATCGAATTTTATTAAAATAGTTAATCAACTGAATTCGATCGAATCCACCGTTTTTTAGCAATTACACAATGTACTGGCATTAAAATCCTATTGATATTTACTTTGAAACCAAAAACACTAGAAATTGAATTTTATTAAAATAATCAACTGAATTCGATCGAATATACCGTTTTTTAGCAATTACACAATGTACTGGCATTAAAATCCTATTTATATTTACTTTAAAACCAAAAACACTAGAAATCGAATTTTATTAAAATAATTAATCAACTGAATTCGATCGAATCCACCGTTTTTTAGCAATTACACAATGTACTTGCATTAAAATCCTATTTATATTTACTTTAAAACCAAAAACACTAGAAATCGAATTTTATTAAAATAATTAATCAACTGAATTCGATCGAATCCACCGATTTTTAGCAATTACACAATGTACTTGCATTAAAATCCTATTTATATTTACTTTAAAACCAAAAACACTAGAAATTGAATTTTATTAAAATAATCAACTGAATTCGATCGAATCTACCGTTTTTTAGCAATTACACAATGTACTGGCATTAAAATCCTATTTATATTTACTTTAAAACCAAAAACACTAGAAATCGAATTTTATTAAAATAGTTAATCAACTGAATTCGATCGAATCCACCGTTTTTTAGCAATTACACAATGTACTGGCATTAAAATCCTATTGATATTTACTTTACAACCAAAAACACTACAAATCGAATTTTATTAAAATAATTAATCAACTGAATTCGATCGAATCCACAGTTTTTAGCAATTACACAATGTACTTGCATTAAAATCCTATTTATATTTACTTTAAAACCAAAAACACTAGAAATTGAATTTTATTAAAATAATCAACTGAATTCGATCGAATCTACCGTTTTTTAGCAATTACACAATGTACTGGCATTAAAATCCTATTTATATTTACTTTAAAACCAAAAACACTAGAAATCGAATTTTATTAAAATAGTTAATCAACTGAATTCGATCGAATCCACCGTTTTTTAGCAATTACACAATGTACTGGCATTAAAATCCTATTGATATTTACTTTGAAACCAAAAACACTAGAAATTGAATTTTATTAAAATAATCAACTGAATTCGATCGAATATACCGTTTTTTAGCAATTACACAATGTACTGGCATTAAAATCCTATTTATATTTACTTTAAAACCAAAAACACTAGAAATCGAATTTTATTAAAATAATTAATCAACTGAATTCGATCGAATCCACCGTTTTTTAGCAATTACACAATGTACTTGCATTAAAATCCTATTTATATTTACTTTAAAACCAAAAACACTAGAAATCGAATTTTATTAAAATAATTAATCAACTGAATTCGATCGAATCCACCGATTTTTAGCAATTACACAATGTACTTGCATTAAAATCCTATTTATATTTACTTTAAAACCAAAAACACTAGAAATTGAATTTTATTAAAATAATCAACTGAATTCGATCGAATCTACCGTTTTTTAGCAATTACACAATGTACTGGCATTAAAATCCTATTTATATTTACTTTAAAACCAAAAACACTAGAAATCGAATTTTATTAAAATAGTTAATCAACTGAATTCGATCGAATCCACCGTTTTTTAGCAATTACACAATGTACTGGCATTAAAATCCTATTGATATTTACTTTACAACCAAAAACACTACAAATCGAATTTTATTAAAATAATTAATCAACTGAATTCGATCGAATCCACAGTTTTTAGCAATTACACAATGTACTTGCATTAAAATCCTATTTATATTTACTTTAAAACCAAAAACACTAGAAATTGAATTTTATTAAAATAATCAACTGAATTCGATCGAATCTACCGTTTTTTAGCAATTACACAATGTACTGGCATTAAAATCCTATTTATATTTACTTTAAAACCAAAACCACTAGAAATCGAATTTTATTAAAATAGTTAATCAACTGAATTCGATCGAATCCACCGTTTTTTAGCAATTACACAATGTACTGGCATTAAAATCCTATTGATATTTACTTTGAAACCAAAAACACTAGAAATTGAATTTTATTAAAATAATCAACTGAATTCGATCGAATATACCGTTTTTTAGCAATTACACAATGTACTGGCATTAAAATCCTATTTATATTTACTTTAAAACCAAAAACACTAGAAATCGAATTTTATTAAAATAATTAATCAACTGAATTCGATCGAATCCACCGTTTTTTAGCAATTACACAATGTACTTGCATTAAAATCCTATTTATATTTACTTTAAAACCAAAAACACTAGAAATCGAATTTTATTAAAATAATTAATCAACTGAATTCGATCGAATCCACCGTTTTTTAGCAATTACACAATGTACTTGCATTAAAATCCTATTTATATTTACTTTAAAACCAAAACACTAGAAATTGAATTTTATTAAAATAATCAACTGAATTCGATCGAATCTACCGTTTTTTAGCAATTACACAATGTACTGGCATTAAAATCCTATTGATATTTACTTTACAACCAAAAACACTACAAATCGAATTTTATTAAAATAATTAATCAACTGAATTCGATCGAATCCACAGTTTTTAGCAATTACACAATGTACTTGCATTAAAATCCTATTTATATTTACTTTAAAACCAAAAACACTAGAAATTGAATTTTGTTAAAATAATCAATTGAATTCGATCGAATCCACTGTTTTTTAGCAATTACACAATGTACTGGCATTAAAATCCTATTTATATTTACTTTAAAACCAAAAACACTAGAAATCGAATTTTATTAAAATAGTTAATCAACTGAATTCGATCGAATCCACCGTTTTTTAGCAATTACACAATGTACTGGCATTAAAATCCTATTGATATTTACTTTACAACCAAAAACACTACAAATCGAATTTTATTAAAATAATTAATCAACTGAATTCGATCGAATCTACAGTTTTTAGCAATTACACAATGTACTTGCATTAAAATCCTATTTATATTTACTTTAAAACCAAAAACACTAGAAATCGAATTTTATTAAAATAATTAATCAACTGAATTCGATCGAATCCACCGTTTTTTAGCAATTACACAATGTACTTGCATTAAAATCCTATTTATATTTACTTTAAAACCAAAACACTAGAAATTGAATTTTATTAAAATAATCAACTGAATTCGATCGAATCTACCGTTTTTTAGCAATTACACAATGTACTGGCATTAAAATCCTATTGATATTTACTTTACAACCAAAAACACTACAAATCGAATTTTATTAAAATAATTAATCAACTGAATTCGATCGAATCCACAGTTTTTAGCAATTACACAATGTACTTGCATTAAAATCCTATTTATATTTACTTTAAAACCAAAAACACTAGAAATTGAATTTTGTTAAAATAATCAATTGAATTCGATCGAATCCACTGTTTTTTAGCAATTACACAATGTACTGGCATTAAAATCCTATTTATATTTACTTTAAAACCAAAAACACTAGAAATCGAATTTTATTAAAATAGTTAATCAACTGAATTCGATCGAATCCACCGTTTTTTAGCAATTACACAATGTACTTGCATTAAAATCCTATTTATATTTACTTTAAAACCAAAAACACTAGAAATTGAATTTTATTAAAATAATAAACTGAATTCGATCGAATCTACCGTTTTTTAGCAATTACACAATGTACTGGCATTAAAATCCTATTTATATTTACTTTAAAACCAAAAACACTAGAAATCGAATTTTATTAAAATAGTTAATCAACTGAATTCGATCGAATCCACCGTTTTTTAGCAATTACACAATGTACTGGCATTAAAATCCTATTGATATTTACTTTACAACCAAAAACACTACAAATCGAATTTTATTAAAATAATTAATCAACTGAATTCGATCGAATCCACAGTTTTTAGCAATTACACAATGTACTTGCATTAAAATCCTATTTATATTTACTTTAAAACCAAAAACACTAGAAATTGAATTTTATTAAAATAATCAACTGAATTCGATCGAATCTACCGTTTTTTAGCAATTACACAATGTACTGGCATTAAAATCCTATTTATATTTACTTTAAAACCAAAACCACTAGAAATCGAATTTTATTAAAATAGTTAATCAACTGAATTCGATCGAATCCACCGTTTTTTAGCAATTACACAATGTACTGGCATTAAAATCCTATTGATATTTACTTTGAAACCAAAAACACTAGAAATTGAATTTTATTAAAATAATCAACTGAATTCGATCGAATATACCGTTTTTTAGCAATTACACAATGTACTGGCATTAAAATCCTATTTATATTTACTTTAAAACCAAAAACACTAGAAATCGAATTTTATTAAAATAATTAATCAACTGAATTCGATCGAATCCACCGTTTTTTAGCAATTACACAATGTACTTGCATTAAAATCCTATTTATATTTACTTTAAAACCAAAAACACTAGAAATCGAATTTTATTAAAATAATTAATCAACTGAATTCGATCGAATCCACCGTTTTTTAGCAATTACACAATGTACTTGCATTAAAATCCTATTTATATTTACTTTAAAACCAAAACACTAGAAATTGAATTTTATTAAAATAATCAACTGAATTCGATCGAATCTACCGTTTTTTAGCAATTACACAATGTACTGGCATTAAAATCCTATTGATATTTACTTTACAACCAAAAACACTACAAATCGAATTTTATTAAAATAATTAATCAACTGAATTCGATCGAATCCACAGTTTTTAGCAATTACACAATGTACTTGCATTAAAATCCTATTTATATTTACTTTAAAACCAAAAACACTAGAAATTGAATTTTGTTAAAATAATCAATTGAATTCGATCGAATCCACTGTTTTTTAGCAATTACACAATGTACTGGCATTAAAATCCTATTTATATTTACTTTAAAACCAAAAACACTAGAAATCGAATTTTATTAAAATAGTTAATCAACTGAATTCGATCGAATCCACCGTTTTTTAGCAATTACACAATGTACTGGCATTAAAATCCTATTGATATTTACTTTACAACCAAAAACACTACAAATCGAATTTTATTAAAATAATTAATCAACTGAATTCGATCGAATCTACAGTTTTTAGCAATTACACAATGTACTTGCATTAAAATCCTATTTATATTTACTTTAAAACCAAAAACACTAGAAATCGAATTTTATTAAAATAATTAATCAACTGAATTCGATCGAATCCACCGTTTTTTAGCAATTACACAATGTACTTGCATTAAAATCCTATTTATATTTACTTTAAAACCAAAACACTAGAAATTGAATTTTATTAAAATAATCAACTGAATTCGATCGAATCTACCGTTTTTTAGCAATTACACAATGTACTGGCATTAAAATCCTATTGATATTTACTTTACAACCAAAAACACTACAAATCGAATTTTATTAAAATAATTAATCAACTGAATTCGATCGAATCCACAGTTTTTAGCAATTACACAATGTACTTGCATTAAAATCCTATTTATATTTACTTTAAAACCAAAAACACTAGAAATTGAATTTTGTTAAAATAATCAATTGAATTCGATCGAATCCACTGTTTTTTAGCAATTACACAATGTACTGGCATTAAAATCCTATTTATATTTACTTTAAAACCAAAAACACTAGAAATCGAATTTTATTAAAATAGTTAATCAACTGAATTCGATCGAATCCACCGTTTTTTAGCAATTACACAATGTACTTGCATTAAAATCCTATTTATATTTACTTTAAAACCAAAAACACTAGAAATCGAAATTTATTAAAATAATTAATCAACTGAATTCGATCGAATCCACCGTTTTTAGCAATTACACAATGTACTTGCCATAAATTTTATCCCGACTGTATATAGAAAAATACAAAAAAAAAGTAAATAGAATTAGTTGGTAGCCGGCAACCTCACTGTACGGATGTATTTGAGTGAAATTGCAAACTAATAAAATAAAATTAAAAACGATATAGGCCGGAATCATTTTTTTTAATTTGGCATCTGACAATCAGAAGAGGGATTATTACTCGTGTGTGATTATTTCGGAGAATAATCAGTGGAAATTCGTTGATTTTGTAGAAAAAAATCGTATAAAATGCAAAGAATTAACGAAACTGATTCTGAAACACTGGTAGTACTCAAAAGTATACAAACAGTTTGAATGAAATAAATAAGTTTATATCCATAATGAAAATAAATTCAATTAAACTTGAAGTATTTGTAATTCATCTTTTTGATGCATAAGTATTTGTGATTACAACTAACTTGGCTCTATACTTCGACCCATAATTCGTTTTCTGCCCTCTAAACTTTATAGGGAATTTTTCTTTTAACATATGCCCAAACATTTTCAATAATGTTGATATCAGGGCTTTGTGGTAGCCAATCGAAGCGATTTTTATTGAAATCATCTAAAAATCACGTAACTATTTTATCCTTACCCAGTAGGAAATTTTGGGAAAGAAATACGTTTTCGTTTGTTCCTTAATTTCTCCAATGCATAAGAAACAGAAAGATTATATTCATATTTCGTAGATTGTTAGCATGTTGACTAATAGACTAATTGATGACTTGTCTTAAAGGCCAAATACACGAATAATGAAAAAAATGCTCGAAGTTAGTGTAGCTTTTTGAACAAATTAGTGAATGTTTCAGCCCCAACTAAATTTTAAAATATTCTTTAGGATTTAACTTAATTAATCACGGTTGGTTTTCCAAATTTTCCGCTTAGAATTCATGCTATTTGATTTGAATTATGACGCATTTTCACTAAATTATGAAATGAAAATGTAGCTTTTCTTAATTGTTAGCCGGCGAAACTATGACTATAATACATCAAAATGCGTAGGATAAAAATCTGAATTTAATCACGGTGGCTTTTTTTAAGTATTAATCGAAATAATTGCAAAAAAGTAAATAAATCAATAAAATAATTAATTTGACAATTGTGTCTGTGCTAATTTTTAGCCAATATTTCCATAAATCTTTTATTATTTAGTTCTTTAAAATATTAATAGATGTCAGTTTAAATTATAAATCATAATTATTCTAATATGCACATAATTCGAATTTATTCACCGCTAATTTTTTTTTTTTGTTTTTTTTTTACCTATTGTTATACTTTTTTAAAATTTGCACATAGTTCGTATTTTTTCCCCGTTAAATGTTCTATTGTTTTACTCTTTAAACTACACTGTTTATAATAGTATTGTTGTAGATAGATATGTGGATTTTCGTATAATTTTTCGAGATTTTAGAACTTTGAAAAATAATTTGCTTTGAAAGACTACAACGATAAGAAAGGATTATATATAAGAAAAAACGTCTAAAGAAATATTGAAAATTGGTTCAGTGATTTATTGCATTTTAACTTTTTATTGTATTGATATATTTTTAATAATCAATTAAAATTGTAACATGGGATGAAAAAATCAAAATTGTGCTCTAAAAAATCGGCAAGCAATACGATCTAGGTAAGTACAGTTAGTACTGTCTGATTTATATGGAAAATATTTTTAGGATGTATATAATTTGTTTTTCGTAACTAAAAAATAAATACAAATATTTTGTTATATTTACAGAGGACTTGCAAAGAAAACAGATGATTTGGAAACACTAAATGTCAGTGAAACAGACAAAAAATAGAAAAAATTGGATACCGTAATCATTTACTTCGCAACTTTCGTAAACACGCTAAGGAATTATAACGACGGCGGATTTGTGTCGTTATTTTAATTATTCAGATGTAGATGATGTGCGAAGCAAAGCTTAGTTTCGATCTGATGAGAAATCGTAAATAATTTTTGTTAAAAATTATTTGTCATCTCATCAGGCCATGGCGACCGAGTGCTATGTGTAGATGCTATTTTACGCTCTATATATATTTATGTACAGTGTACATGTAGCGTTAGCGAATTATATGAAAGTGCACGAAATATCTGAATAATTGATTTTTTTGTGTTTGTGTAGTGAAGTCGCTACAGAATTATGTACAAATCTCGCCTACCCTATCCCGCAACGAAAACTATTTGGAAATCAAATTAATCGGTGTGCCACAGACATTCTCTGCGCAATTAAAAAAAGGAAACTTTTAAAAATTTCGCATTCCGCAAAAGTAGAAAAGCTTGCGCTTGATATTGGAAATATCCCTTTCCATGTTTCTCAAGATCACAGAAAATGTGCTTTATATTTTTGTGAACGGCAATCTTTAGAAATTCCTGAAATGTATCGTAAATTTATGGCAAGTGAATTATTCAATGCGTTTAATGGATTATTTAAGCGATTGAAATTTCACGCTAGAAGTCTAGTATACGATGACGACTCAAATGCTGTAGAAGGATATAATGCAATTGTTGCAAAAACAGTTGGTGGAAAGAGACTTAATTTTTCACGTGGACAATCATACACATCAAGAGCTAAGTTTGCAGTATTGCAACACAACAGTCAAAGGGGACACTACCATCTAGCAAAATATTTAACAAATTATAGTCCTAAATCAAGGATAACAAAAAGTGAAATTCGACAATAATTCTAAATGAAAGAGCCATCACAAATCATCCAAAACGACGGAAACGTAAACTATTATTTTCTGGAGAAGATTGTGATTACGATAAACAAACTTGTCAAAGTTTGGACAAATCACCCGAAGAGTATACAGAATTAAGAAACGATTTTTTGAAAAAATTGAAAAAAGGAGCTGCCGACTTTCATAATATTGAAAGATTAACTTTAAATCAGTCTAACGAAACGAAGTGGCATGAAATACGTATAAATCGTTAAACTGCTTCAAAATTTGGGAAAATATGTCGCAATAAAAAAAAAGAAAATGTGGCAGTTGTAACGGGTGGTTCTTTCCATTATTTACTTAGATCTGGCTAATGCTGCTACTCAGAACACATGAGAGAACCTACTCTCTTACACTCTCAAACACACTGTCTCTCACACACATATGCACACACACACACTACAGGTGTTAGTCTCAAATTTATATGAGCCCTCAGCAATTGGACCGCACGATGAGAAAGCCAAGCAGGTTATAAGGAAAAATAATTCTTCCCAAACATTTTCCTGGCACAAACTAGCAGCAAAGCCTACAGGAAAGAGTGGATCTAAAAGTGAGATCTTAAAACAGAATTCTACGACACTCGAGCCTGGGTCAAGCACGGAGACAGGCTCAAAACCGAGACAAACACAAACCAGAAACACCTCGTAGAAGGCCAGGAGACTGAGAGTGGTTGGACCCGTGTGCTAAGAAAACCGAAAAGGAAAAAAGCCACAGTGGAAAACTAAACGGCTACGACCTGAGGCGATTATGATAACAACCATAGAAGATAGATCATATGCCGACATGTTAAAGAAAATTAAATCGGAACCCGAACTTAGAGAAATCGAAGAAAGCGTCAGTAAAATAAGAAAGACTGCAAAAGGTGACTTGCTCCTTACTCTGCAAGGAAACCCAAACGGCCGAGCTAATAACTACAAGGAGGAGTTTCTTCAGGATTCCGCACGCATAAAAGCACTGTACGAGGTAAAAACTATTGAAAACAGAATTATGCGTAACGCTCTTACTACGCAGTACCCTACGATTGGTATACTAACAGAGGAGAACATCAAGCGTTTGCACACCACAAGGGAAGGAACCCAGACGGCATACATAAGCGTACCAGCCAGGGATGCTAATGTGATCCTAGAGAAAACTCACGTTCGAGTTGGATGGGTCAATTGCAGATTGCGCGGTTACATCACACCTACCAGGTGCTTTCGATGCTTTAATTTTGGTTGTATTGCAAGCCACTGTAGGAGTGAAGATGATAGAACTGGAGAATGTCTGCAATGCGGAGGAAAAGGCCATAAAGCCAAAGGATGTAAAGCATCGCCAAAATGCGTTTTGTGCAACCCTGGAAGCGGAAATCACATACTTCAGGCAGTTATAAATGCCAAGTTTACAAAAACGCGATTAAAGCACTTGTAAACAAACATGTTTAAGTGCATACAAGTCCACTTAAATCACTACGAAGGAGCTCAAAGTATGCTTGTTGAGCAAACCGCGAGCGAAGAAGGTACCGACATTTTGCTGATTAGTGAACCCTATAGAATTCCTATAGATGATGCAAGATGGTCTACAGATGTATCGGAAAAGGCGGCTATCTACGTATGTAGAACAAAAAGCTGCGAATCCACAAGGTGATTTTGCTTATGGAAAAGTTAATGGAGTGCATTTCTATAGCGGCTACGCTCCACCTAACATAAACCTGATCGAGTTTGAAAACTTACTGGATCAGCTGCTAGACGACGCTAGAGGGAAATTACCCAATTTTAACGCCTGGGCAGTGAAATGGGGCAGTAAAAAGACGACTCAGAGGGGCACGGCTATACTGGAAACCATTGCCAATCTTAATCTAGTGCTGCTCAATCACGGTACCACCAACACGTTTGACAATGGTAGAAGTAGTTCTATTATTGATATAGCGTTCGCAAGCAGAGCATTCTCAAAACAGTTAGTGTGGAAAGTATGTGGAGCTATTACTCTAAGTGATCACATGGCAATTGTAATTGAGGTGAGACCACAAACAAAATTTGAAAGAAAGAAAACACCCCCAAGGGCACAAAAGAATGGCTGGAGGATCAAAAACTTAGACAGCGCCATGCTAGAGCACATGCTCAAATATGTTAAAACAGTGGATGGAACGGTAGAGCAGCAAACAAGTTGTATAATTCGAAGCCTATTCAATGCATACGATGCAGCAATGCCGAGGAAAGGTCGTGGGAACAACAGACCTCCACTCTACTAGTAGAATAATAACATTGCTGAACTCCGCAGAGTGTCTCAGGTCAATGTGAAAGCATCAGAGAGCAAGAGGGACGGACGAACACCTGCGGCTCAAAATCGAATATAAAATTAAACGTGCTCAACTCAGAAACGCCATATTGGAAAGCAAAAGTGATGATTTTAGAGTGCGACGGGAGGAAGTAGAAATCAATCCATGGGACATGGCATACAATATTGTTGTGAAAAAACTGAACAGTTGTATACCTCTTGCACCTGTTAATTCTAAAATTATGCACAATATAGTTGAAACACTGTTCCCTAGTTCCACAGTTCCACTGTTACAACTCTGGAGGTGATAGAAGCAGCAAAACGGATAAAACACAATAAGAGTCCTGATGGGGCTTGATGGGATACCAAACATCGTCCTAAAAACTGCGGTGCTGGCCAAACCAGAAGTATTCAGTAAACTGTTTACAGAATGCATGGCCGAAGGAAAATTCTCCAAAAGATGGAAGAGACAAAGATTGGTACTCATACCAAAAGGAGGTAAGCCACCAGGACAGACCACTATGTATGTTAGATAATACCGGTAAGCTGCTTGAGAGGATTATTTGTACTAGACTAGAGTGCCACACGGAAGGTACTTCTGTTTCAAATTTTCAGAAAATTCTCAGGTACAATTATCATGAGTGTCGTCAGATTATGGAGTTGGTTCATAGAAGCATTTGATTAAAATACCTGTTTACCAGTTTGTAAATTTTAATTTTTAATCTCAATCGATTTCAACTTTTTACGTCAACTTCAGGAGTAAAACACAAAAAAACGTTTAGTTAAATAATATATAATATATCAGTGATTTTCCTCGAGTTCAATTCTTGCCAATGTCAATCAGTTTTCATAAATAAATACCTTAATTTCCAAATAATTTAATAATTTTGTACTTTGATATGAACAATGTACAGTTTCAATGTTTATTCATTGTGCGTATTAACTGTTAGTGAAGGTCAATTGATATTGTTATTCAACCTCCACTCAGCTGATTTTTTAAATTTACGACACATGTATTCTTATTATAATTTTAACTACCTTGTCCCTCGATTAACATGATTCACGTTTTAAAACATTTATACTATTTGCTGGAATATTATAAATTTGCAACAAATATAAGTTAAAATCGTATAATTCAAGTACAAAATGCAAGCGATAGCTAAACATACTCATTTTATACCATTTTTCTTTCAACATTGTGTAAATCAAGTACCGTGTTAATCGAGAGATAAGTGATATGTACAACAAAACCCTCTTTATTACAAGCCGTCTTGTAACTTTCGTTGACACAAATAAACAAAACCTATATACACAACAATTGAGTGTATTGGTGCTATGTTTTCGACAATTTTTGACCATTCTTCTTTGGTCGTAGAGAAAACTATAATACATTTTATGTATTAAATTATTTTATATTATTATAAATATTATATTTATTATAATAATATATTATATAAATTATATAATATAAATTATTATAAAATTTTTATAAGGAAAATCACGAATTAATTTTTTCGTGACAACATTCCCATCTGAAAAGTAAACACGAAATGATAATATTCTTACATATACATAGAATGAATAAAAAAGAAACCAGTTTCATGAGTCCTAGTGTAAACGAAGGTGGGATTTGAAACCCAAGATACCAGACGTATGAGACCATGTGTAAACACGGTAATTTATTTTCAAAGACAGCACATCTAACAACAAAAACATTCATATTACTCTTTTTCTTCCATAAATAACTGTACATCGAACATTATCGGCCCTAGTGTAGTGGTTAAGATAGTTGTTTATTACACCGCGGTCTCAAATTCAAATCTCGCCAATGAACGATGAATTTTCATTAAAAATTTTATAAAATTGTGTACAAAACGCTACAACAAACTGTTCAAACTATGATCCAATTGCACCAACACAAATTGCAATGATATTGTTCATAACGTTAAAGAGATCGCAACATTACCCATACATATATTTATAACTTATCCAGTACTAATTTCATATTAACCATAAATCGATTAGCACAACCTAGAACACACACCCAAATTAGTACAATATTTGATGACTACTAGGGTCACTCCCAAGCCACACACGAAAAATTAGTACTGTAGTTCCATCTATCTACACACTAGAATACGCAACTTTCTATGTAAATCAGAAACAAAATGGCGTATTTTTCCGTTTTGGTATCTTTATAAGAAAATACACACGATTTTGTGCTGGAAGTCACATAGTATACGTACTTATGTAAAATATCAATATTATCCTGTTATTGATGAAGTATTGGCAAGCCTGTAAAGGCTGTAAATAACTATATAGAGAAATGACACCAAACGATTCCGCCGCTACGTAGTTGTTATAGCGCTGTATGCATTTGTATCTTAGATAAATTTAAATTAAGGGTTTAAGTAGCAACTACATAAAAAAAACATTTTTAGGATTTTTTTTTTTTAAATAGTCCAAGTGGATCAGCTCTTCTCAGTCGTCTGTATCTCGGCTGTTTTAGAATGTCCCGGGCCTCGCTACTTTAATGGTTAAAATAGCGAGGTCATCATGTATGTTGGTGTATGCCGGGGATTTCAATCAGAGAATTGTAAATCGTCGGTTTTTTAAGTATAATTAAGCATAATAGAACCAAAACTTCAATAAAATAATTTTGCCTATTAAACCAACAAAATAATTTTCAGTTCTTAAAGGCGACTCCGTGACATTGAATATTATGCTAGCATATTAAATTCATGCTCTCGATCAACCACATCAATTAAATTTAAACAAAACACGCCCCTACGATTTAAAATATTTTCAACATTATGAAAAAAATTCGCAGACGGCAAAACCCCGTATTTTGTTTGTTTTTAATACAAATGACAACTATGACGTCACAGTATGAATTTAAAATGCTAGCATAATATTCGATGTCATGAAGTCACCTTAAAATTCGCATAATGTACATAAAATACAGTACAACAATAAACATTTAATCATAACTCTTATTTTTATTTAATAGGGCAATTTTTTAGTTACAGTTTTGGTCGCAAAATGTGACACCGTGAGTGATAAATATTGAAATGTCATATTTTTGTACGGGAAAACATGTTTACTCTAGTTCGAAAAAAACATAAAAATTATAAATAGATTTGAGGAAATTAAACTAATCAGATAAGTTTTTTTTTCGTGAAAATAGTTTTAATTAATATATTTAAATAAAAATATGTGCAATTTCGTTTGTTTTAAGGCCGCAATTCAGCAGTAAAATTAACTATTTTTTAGAATAAAGCATATTATTTATGTAAACTAAACATTTGTGGGAGTGATTTCAAAATGCCTTTTTATTAAAAATATAATAGATTTTAAATTCAAAAATGTTCAATCGTTTTTTCTGTTGATATTATAAATGCAGTCCATATAATCGAGTCAAAAAGGAAATGAGAATTAAAAATGTAAATAGTATTAAACGCATATTTAATTTTCTTCAGAACAAAACTACCTGTATAAAAACTCAAAATTATAAACAAACCTTGTTTTTATTGTAATGTCAAAATAAAAACCTTAAACTTGCTTTTGCAGTAAAAAAAATAAAATATACTTTTATCGTACGTTTTAACCGTACGTTTTACCGTATCTCTACCGCGATACATGTTTCTGTGGTGAATAGATTTTTTTTTAATCCTTATGTCAAAATTTTAACTATTTAACGAATTCACACTCGCACTTAGTTCCTATACAGAATAGTTTTCGTTTTTAATAAAAGGACGACGCACAAATTTTTTAACGTTAATGCGGAAAAACGCGCGTTTATAACTTGGTTCATAACATCGAAAATAATTTCCGAACTCCTGAGCTCAAACCAATCAAAACACATCATATGAAGACACAAATATGCTGTGTTTTGATTGGTTTTGAAATAAATATGCTGTGTTTTGAAATAAATATGCTGTGTTTTGATTGGTTTGAACTCGGGAGTGGAGAAATTATTTCCGATGTTATGAACCAAGCTTAAGTACTTACGCATACAACTTACAATAGATGGCTTTGACGATTATTTTCAAAATTGTTTTTTTGCGAGATATAAGTTACAAAGAAATTAGATCTTTGGAGATTTGTTAATATAGCTACATCTGTATAAAAAATCGTGTTTATGTTTTTTAATGTATACACTAAGGTTATGTTTTACGTTTGGCATAATTTTTCATCGTTCCATTGGTCATCTACTTAAATTCTTGCAAGTACTTGTAAGAAGCAAATGAGTCCCATTGGCTCGCAGTTAATATGTGTTATTATAACGCCCACACTTTCAGAAAACACTTCATTTATTTTTTGATGTAAGAACATTTACCAATAAGCTTTACTTAAGCTAAACAAATATTCCTAATTTTACTCATTTCGCCACATTTGGTGTTCTTGTAATTATTTGCCATTAAACTAATATTTGTAATTGTTTGTAAAAGCATTTTATTATTGACATGTAATAAATTTCTTTATAGTTAAACAAGATCTGCCTGCAACTTTTAATGCTATAAAACTTGTAACTACTGTAATAACATGAATGGGAAATAAACTAGCGAAATAGTATTCTTTACTATTTAATAATGTTAAAGACGATACCACTAAATGACTTATGATGACAAAAGCAATATTTACTATTTTACTATTATCACAGGCATGAAAAAATATAACACCCCAAAATGTATGCAATAAAATCATACAGAGAGTTTGAGCTGCACTTGTAATAAAAAATATATCCGATCCACTTTTTAATCCCATTGTCGCTGGACCAACAGCATCCGCTAGTACATTAATAAAGGCAAATGCACCGCTTATTATTCCAAAACCAAAACCAGAAACATATGCTAATGTTAGTTTATTTTCTGTTACGTTAACACTATTAGCAATTTCCTGTAAACTAATTTCAGTTTTTCGTATAATTTTATATATCAGAAAACGAAATATTTCCTGTTAAATAAAAACCAAATTTATTTTTTTAACGCAAACCATTTGCCTTACTCATCACTTACTTGAAATATTACTGAAAATATTAATCCAAATGCTAGAATGTCACGAAGTGGTATAATAGCATACCAAAATACAGATGATACTAGTAGGCTAAGAAGCCAAACAAATGCCGCAACAATTAATATTATTATACGCATTGGGTCATGGGCTATTGTAAATATAAACATTGCCAAAGGGGCACCAAATGCCAAAAATGCACAGCCAAAAAATTCGGCTACTGTCATTTTATTATATTTAATATTTGACTTGTATAACTATATTATGTTTGTCAATAGTTGCTTTGTTTATTTATCAAAAATATTTTTTAAATATTCTTTAAGATCAACAGTGTTTATACGGACTTGTCGCTGTCAGTTTCTCGATAAAAACTTTGATATTATTGTTGTTGTTATCCCAGTAAACATGTTAAATTAAATGCATGTTATGACTTTTACAACTATAGGGAGTTCTTTTATACGTAAACAAAATGAGGAAACCCAATTAAAGTGACGATGAAGAAGAAATTGACCAATTGATACATGAATTTCATGTTTCACCTCTCGGAGGTCACCAAGAAATATATCGAACATTTACACGATTACAAATGTTTTCCAAATATGCTTAGCAAAATAAGGACTTACATATCCCATTGTAAACTTTGTCAGCTAAATAAACAAGTTAGGCCTACAAAAGAGCCCATGAAGATAACTAGTACATAATCAAAGCCTTACCAAAAGTGATTTTTAGATATTGTGGGACCCCTAGTAAGTTCACATAACAATAATAAATGTATTCTTACCTTACAGAATGACCTAACAAAATATTCAGTAGTAATGTAATTCGAAAACCTATTTCGAATCAAGAAAGTAACAGGGTAGCTCAAACTTTGGTAGAAAATTCAGAAAAACCAGAAAATTCACAAAAGATTACCGTTTCTGGATAACTTTTGCCTTTAGGAGGTAGGTGTGATGCATGCAACACTCCTCCAACTACATTCCTTACTAATTTATTTATAATTATAAGTATATAATTTTTATAATATTTTGTATGGTTATGTGCCCGAATTGTAAAATAATAATAAAATACGGATTGATCAGTCAGTCACTCGTAGTCCAGCAGTCAAATTGGAACCTTTAAAAGAATTTATAAATAAATAATAACAATAAATGAAATATTTAAATTATATAAAAGTAAAATTAATCCTGTGTTTCAATTAAAAACTGAGTGACTACGCGCTATCAAATTGGGAATCCATATATATATATATATATATATATATATATATATATATATATATATATATATATATATATATATATATATATATATATATATATATATATATATATATATTTTTTTTTTTTTTTTTTGAATTAATTGTTATTTTTTCAGTAAATAAAACTCAATATTGTTATAACGTTAGTCACATTTAAAATTTAAAAATATTTAGAACTTCGTTATAATTTCGTGTCCTTAATTAGATTATTACAGTTCATCCATAATCCATAACCTTTTTCTTGATAATTTTCATTTCCACCATCGCTGCTGTTTTATCGGCTTTCTAAAAAATCTAATAAATTTCTATTTTAGTTTCGGGTTAATGAAACCATCTTATTAAACAATTCAACTAATTAAATTGTACTTACATAAATATTTTTATTTTTATATTATACGGAAGAAACATGTTTCGCATATTTATTTCAAATGTCATTACACGGCCATTACATATATCCAATCAAACGTGGGATACGCATGAGTAAGAACGAGATGTAACTACATTTTTTAAAAACTATATTTTTGTTTCTTTTTTTTTGTTTTATTTTGGTTGCATACAAAGAAAAGGTAAAACTGATGAACTCACGTTTACTGGGTACTCGTAACTGCCCAGCAAACGTGAGTTCATCAGTTTTAACTTTTTTTTTGTATGCAACCAATATAAAAAAAAAATATCTCGTTTTTACTCATACGTATTCCATGTTTGATTGGATATGCCATATATGTAATGGTCGTGTAATGAAATAAATAACATTTGAAATAAATACGTGAAACATATTTCTTCCGTAAAATTAAAAAAAAAAATATTTACGTAAGTACAATTTAATTAGTTGAATTGTTTAATAAGATGGTTTCATTAACCCCAAACTAAAATAGAAATTTATTAGATGTTTTAGATAGCTGATAAAACAGTAGCGGTGGTGGAAATGAAAATTATCAAGAAAAAGAGGTTATGGATTATGGATGAACTGTAATAATCTAATTTAGGATACGAAATTAGAACGGAGTTTTGTTGAACTAAAGGATAATTTGAATAAGAGAATTTTATTTTTTAAACATTAAATGTGACTAACTTTTATAACAATATTGAGTTTTATTTACTGAAAAAATAATGGCCGTAGAAGTAGTTTAAAAGTACTTTTTATATTTTGAATAAGATACGGTGTAAAAAAGACAGCATCCTTTTCAAATAATAAGGGTAAAAAAGTAAGCTAAGAAAAAAAGCAGAAAAAAGTAGTTTTTCCACTACTTTTGCTTTACATCAGGAAGTAGTTCTACGTTTACTAAGTGCTAATAGATATAATTTAGCAAAGACACACATTTAAGTTATGTTATGAACCAAGCTTAAAACCCCGTAAAATAAAAAATCGTTTACAACGATATGAATCGTTTTTTACGATTCACTTTTTATTGTTTAGCGGAAAGTTACATCGTTTTTATATCGTAACCGAATCGCTTTGTTTAGCGGGGGCATTAGTTTTCTTATGTCAAAATATAATCGTCAAATTGCGGTCAAAGGTTAAATGTTTGTTAATTGAATTTGCATTTAACTATGCAAAATTCAATTTTTTTCAATCGATTTATATTTTTGGCTTAATGTAGCGTTATGTAAATTATCAAATTTAATAGTTAACTAAAGCCCTTTATTTTGCCATAACGCAATATATTTTAAGATAGTATTTTTATTTTAAACATTTGAAAATATTTAATAGTGAATAACGTGTAATGTTTCGCGCCAGAATTTCGCTTAAAATTGCGGTCAACGAATTTAAATTATTTAGTACCTGTGGCAATGTGTATCATAATAAATTCAACGATTTATATACAAAAAGTTTTGAAAAGTTTAAGTGTAAGTGTATTATTTTTTATTGAAGGTTAAGTTTTTGAATTGTTAAGTCAATGCTCGACAGATTTTAAAACCAACCAAATTTACATAACGTAATTTTTTTTTTTTTGTTAATCATTATTTAAGCCAGACCATAGTCAAAATATAATTCCTAATACTGAATATAAATTGAATAGTAAAATAACTAAAATTAAAAGTAAACACGAGCAATTTAATAAATTAGTTAAAAAAAAAACAGCATTACAGGCCAGAGGTGATCCTTACTGAGATCTTTTTGCAAGACCTTTCTTTCCGACCATATTTTTTTACAATTGATGATCATTGTAGGTGGTCAACCCAACGAACGATTTTACAAACAATTGGTCACGACGTTGAGGTCAGCGGCAGGGATCGAACTCACAACCGCGATGTGTTTAAGCCACCACCTTAACCGGTTTTATATTATTTAATATAAATTTTTACTTGTCGAGTAAATTAATAAAAAGTTCCAAAATTGTATTATAAATAATGAACTAAAAACTTCCCATTTACTAAATTCGCCAGTGACGACGTGAATTAGAACCAATATAATCCGTTCACCTATAGATACCTAAAAGCCTTTCAATGATGTATATTATTTAACAGTAACGATTACCTTGATTGAACTGGTTTGGGCATATTATGCAATTATTATCGTAGTTTCTAGCACAAATAATGCCTGGACCCAAGAAAGAGCACAAAAAAGGATCATACAAGCTTTTATATAATTGAATTTACATGAGAGCTTGCATGGCATCTAAGACAGGTTATTTTTTTTATGTGTTTCTGAACCCTGCAATCTTTTTTTGGGGCCGAAGCTCCCTCAACTCTTTCGCGGTTAATTTTTAACGTCCTACCTTACGTCGTCACCAGCCAAATCGAAGACGCACGAATACAGGTTCGCTTTAAATACATCTGCACACCATGCTCCAGCCAGCTTGTCATCACCCGATCGTAATCAGGTGATGAAAAATCCCTTTTGCAACCCTTCCCCGTTGGGATTCGAACCCGGTACCTCTCGTCCGAAACACCGCCGCTATAACCACTGCGCCAATTGCTCGGACAGCTTATCTCAGACAGCTTTTCAACTATGAATTTCACAACGAAGAAAAATTATCACTATCAAAAACTAGAATATTAAGAAAGATTGAATTTAAAAACAAATCTAGAATCTGGAAATAATCGAAAACCATTGATTCTCAAATTACATGAATTGACGGCTAGTCTTTAGACTCTGTCCAATTCTCGACTTATTTCAAATAAGAAGACTAATTTGACTTATTCAAGATGGCGGTATAAAATAAGTCATTTACCAACCCAATTCATACCAAAAATTATTTGAACATAACCTTACATTTAAATTATTGACAGTTTAGTTTTTATTACATTATTGTATTATTACATAATTTTTTAACAAGTCGGAATTGCAAGAAAAGAATTTTAATAATGTACGCATCACCGACGTAAGAATTTTATACTAATAACGATTTATTTAATATAATTGTAATAACACCAAATTTTGTACTATCACAATAAAAAAATCGTGAAATATAATTTTTATGGAAACTCTCCCAAATAAGTCACGATAGTTTACAATAAGTCTACTGATGAGGTGACTTATTGTAGTCTTCACAAAATAAGTCGAGAATTAAACTTCAGTCTTGTATCGCTTATCAAATTAACTGAGGTGACATTTTTGGCCGTAAACTAAAAGTGTAGTAAATTTCCAACAAGTTTGCTGATCCCGGCCACTATACGTCACCGAAATTTAAATTTAAAGCTCCACGAGAATTATCAAAGCCGCTGCCCTTAACAATTACTGTCAAAAAATTTGACGAGCGATTCAAACTGTTCCTCGCACAGTTGTGAAGAAATCGATTTAACATATTTTTAATTGCAGCTAAAAAGTTACCGCTTGATGTGAATGCGCAAGGCGTCTTTGCATGCAATGAGCTTGATTTAAACGAAGTTCAGGTTTATGGATTTGACTATGATTACACGTTAGCCTGTTATAAGCCTGAGCTTCATTATTTACTGTACAATGTAAGCCGAAATATGCTTATTGAAGGATTTAAGGTTAGATAGATCTAGTGCTTTAAAAAAAACGTTTTTTTTTCTAAATTTCTTTATTTTTAACAGTATCCAAAGGAAATCGAAAAATTAGACTACGATCCAAATTTTGCAGTCCGTGGACTTCACTATGACATATCAAAGGGACTACTTTTGAAACTTGACTCGTTTTTGCAGATTCAATTTGGTTCGGTATACCGGGGTCGAACATTAGTACCCGATGAAGAAGTTTTGAGGTTGTATAAAAGTCGAATTATTCCAATTGCATATGTCGAGGGTGGTAGAAATGTAAAAAACAAAATCTATAAGCTTTTTGCATTCCATATATGATTACTGTACTAAAGCATAAATTTTACCAATCTTTTTTTATTCTATTTAGGGTACTCGATCGAATATGATTCAATTGGCTGATTTGTTTTCGGTACCCGAAATGTGTCTACTTTGTAATGTTGCTGAATATTTAGAACGGAATAATATCGATTATCATCCAGAAATTTTATTCAGTGATGTAAAACAATCGGTTCGGTCATCACATCCCATTATGCATAGTTTGGTGGCAAAAGATGCCGCAAAATATATCGTGAAAAATCCAAATATTCGAAATTTTTTTGAAAAATTGGTTGCGGCTAAAAAACAAATTTTCTTAGTTACAAATAGTCCATACCATTTTGTGTAAGTTTGTTTGGCTCGAAGAATCTGTTCGGCTGGTTATCATTTTTTTATTTTTTTATTTAGCGATAAAGGCATGAATCTGCTAATTGGTAGCGATTGGAAACAACTTTTTGACGTTATAATTGTACAAGCTCGTAAACCAAAATTTTTTACTGACGAATCTCGCCCGTTACGTTTACTCGATGAACATAGCGGACTACATTTATGGGATCGAGTAACAAAATTGGAACGTGGTAAAATATATTATGAGGGTACCGTAAAAACCCTTCAAGATTTAACTGGATGGAATGGACAAAAAGTATTGTATTTTGGCGATCATCCTTATAGCGATTTGGCTGATGTTACATTGGAATGGGGTTGGCGAACAGGAGCCATAATAAATGAATTAACGCACGAAATTCAAACATTAAATAATCCAAATTTTAAAAGAAATGCTAATTGGCTTCAAATGTTAACGCAATTAATCGAAGACAATCAGGATGATCTATCAGAAGAGGCTGGCGATGCACTTAAGCTATGGAATCTCGAACGTGATAAATTACGTAATGAAACAAAAACGGTTTTTAATCAACAATTTGGTAGTGTTTTTCGAACTTATCACAATCCAACATATTTTTCTCGTCGACTTTTCCGATTTGCCGATATTTATACAAGCGATTTGACGAATTTACTTCATTTTTCAACAAAGCATGTTTTTTATCCGCGACGAGGGGTTATGCCCCATGAATATATTTCTTATTTTATGTAATTTCACACGGAGATGAGTGAAATAAATTGAATACTCGTTTATTTATATAGATTTAGAAAATATTAAATTTGGGTTGCTCAAATTTATTGTATTAATTGTGTTTAGTGAAAAATATAACAATTTATTTAACAAATATGTTAACTTTTATTATTGACCCAAGAAACCAAATCAAAATATATGGATACACCTTCACTATGAAAGATTGAACTCCAGCACCGTGTAATCGGTATTAAAATCGAATGAGTCTACAATATTACGGATCCATAACACAAAGAAAATTGTTTAATCTATTCAATCTTTTCTGGGCCTAAGCTGATCCAACTCTTATTTTAACAACCTAATTTTAACGTCCTACATTGCCAAAGGCTTGTTGGGATTCGACCTCGGTACCGCCCGACTTTGCCTTCGTAAGTGAAGGCAAACAAATGAGAACATTCCCCTAAAATAAGAGGACCTTTTTTGAAACAGAATAATATGGTTATAAAAATTGCTTAAAATGGACTTTTCTGCGCTGTATATAGCATTTATAATGCTTTGACTTAATTTTAGTAGAGGTAAGTTTCTTTCGTGACTCAAAACCACAGAACGTTGTTCGTGCCCGAATGGAGAGAATCATCAATTCCAAAAAGAATTCAATATATGGGATTGTTGTTGTAATTTGTCAAATTAAATACGGCTACTAACTTAAGAAAGAATTCACTTAAATCCAAAAATGAATTTAGCATATGGGTTTTTTTGTTGTAATTTTACAAAAAAAAAATAAAAAATAAAAATACAACAAAATAAACAGAACATGTAGAACAAGAGAAATGTCAAAATAAATTGGGTTTTGTCACTTTGTGTGTTGAAATGAAACGAATAAAAATTAATTTTGTCTATAAGTTCGTTTCGTTTAGTAAAATAAATAAATAAATATAGTAATATTAATTGAAATAAATTAATAGTTTGAAATATAATAATTACAAAATGATAAATTTGTGTAAATGAAAGTTTTAAGATTGCTGAAACTTTTTTTTTCTAATTCGACATAATGAAAGTCAATTGCGATCACCATCGCCATTGAATCAATAATTTAAAAAAAAAATAAGTGTGTGTATATAATACTTTCTCGTTTGTGATTATACAAAACTTATGATGTGTATTGTCAAAACATTAAACTATTTATCTCGGTCTAACTTATAATATATATTGTAAAATCGAGCAGAAAAATTAAAAAAAAAAAAAAAAAAATTTTATTTTGTTTTTTGCTTAATAATTTATAGTTACGATTTTTCAATAAAACTGATTTCAAGGTAAATATGCATGTACAATGCACTTTTTTGGTCGAAGTGAAATAATCATAATTTATTATTGCAAATCAAAATTAAGTGATATATTTAATTGTTATGATTTTAGGAACAATTCCATCGTATAGAAAAGATGTATAATTGAAGATTTTGTTTGGTTTTAAAAATAATACGCATTCAATAAAATGAGTGGCAAGGATACATCGAGTCGAGATGAATCACCACCATCACAACACCCTTCATCTATTCCAAATATTGGCTCATTGGTTGGTGCCGCTAATATGATTACATCAACACCAAATAAACGAGCCACATTACAATCATTTTCACGGGCTCGTCCTCACTCTGTCCACAATGGTCGTGCTATTGCTTACGATGATTCAGATCATGAACAGAATCCAAATGGAACTGCATTTATATCAACAACATCTAATGCCACCAAAAATTATTCGTTATCCAATTCATCATCTGGAATTCTGAATCTACCAAGTGGAACAGCAGTCGTAAATTTAAACGGTATCGCTTATCGTAAATCATCGTATCAACCGAATTTTGCGTCACATCGTGTATCCAGCGGTAACGATGCATCGAATTTAATTCGTGTACGAAATTCGGTTCTCGGGAAATCTGCACCATCTTTATCGATAAACATTGTAAGAATTTATTTTTGATACTAAATAATGTTACTGGTTTTTGAATTATCAAACCGTTATTCGTTTATACTAATACTTTATCCTAGGAACAGAACATGCTATTCATTACCGTTCAATTATTGAATTGATTTAAATATAAATTTACGGTTATTATTTTTTCTTATTACAGAAAGAATTTGGTTCAACTGGACGAAAATCTGCCTCAACAGTTTCACGTAGTGCGGCTGTTGCGATACATCGTTTAAGTTTAGTAACGAATACGTCACCGCGTTCTCATTCACCAATATCCGCAAGTCCGGTTGATAGTCCTCGAATAAATTCTCCGAGTACGATGCATTTTCCATTTGCACCAATAAAACGTATAACAAGCTGTCGTGGCGATGGACGTCGTTGGTCTGTTGCTTCGTTACCGTCGTCTGGCTATGGTACAACCCCGGGAAGTTCGAATTTATCGTCACAATGTTCTAGTCAAGAAAGGTTACATCAACTGCCACATTTACCAACCAATGATGAACTTCGAATACTTTCAAACCATTTTTCTAGCAACGATAGTAATCCCGGTATTGATCCACATCAGCATCAAAATCCTGGAACAAGTAGTGGGATTGGAACCGGCCACCACTATCATCAACCGTATCATCAGCAATCACATACACACTATCATCATCAGCATTATCATCCACATTTGTCACAGCAACATTCTACCCAACCGCTAACACTACAAACTACACAACATAATCAATGCCAACAAAATTCAGTGAGTCAACAGCAAATATGTAAGAATTCTGGGCGTTGGTGTGCAACGAATAATAGTAATATTCCATCCGGTAAAGAAGATTCGGGTAGTTCTAGTAATAGTGGACGACGTTCACCATATCATAGACCACGTTCTCGAAGCTTAAGCAGTCCATCCCGTTCACCTATAATTGATAACGAAATTGTCATGATGAATACTCTATATAAGGAACGTTTCCCAAAAGCTACGCAGCAAATGGAGGAGCGACTCACACATTTTATTAAAGAAAATCAAAACAATGTGATATCGAATTTTCGTGATTCCCAACCAATTGTCCGATTTGTGCATCATCAAGTCCTAGAAATGGCGCGTGATTGTCTTCATAAATCCCATGCTAAGCTCATTACTTCACGATATTTTTACGAAATGAGTGAAAATCTCGAGAAACTCCTTTTCGAAACGAAAGAAAAAAGTCAAGAAGCGGCTGTCGAATTGTCAGGTATTATAAAAAAATTACTTTTAATTATATCAAGACCCGCCCGATTACTCGAATGTTTAGAGTTTGATCCGGAAGAATTTTATCATTTATTGGAGGCAGCCGAAGGCCAAGCAAAAGTTTTACAGGGAATTAAAGATGACATTCCACAATATATAATTCATAAGCTGGGATTAAATCGGGATCCGATAGCTGAATTACAACAGGAAATTAATGAGTCGTCTATTAGTTGTGATTACGATCAAGCAAATTCCAGTTTAGATGATGGCAGTGGAACGGCCGATTCTTCCGCACTAAATAGCACTGCAATATCAATTTTAAGTACTACTTTCCCGGATGATAGTACAAATAACAGTGTATCGACAAATTTTAATGATTCTACAACTGTGACGTTAGCTTCGTGTTCTACTTCGACGCCTAATACATCACTGCCCATAAACTCACAAGAAAATTCTCGAATACCGAAATCTGATGCGATAAGCGATTCTACTGCTCCGGTCAATACGCATAAAAATCCGTTATGCCAAGTACCAAACGAACAAGATTTTGAAATTATTAAACTAATATCAAATGGGGCATACGGGGCTGTATACTTGGTGAAGCATAAACAAATTCGGCAAAGGTTTGCAATGAAAAAAATTAATAAAAATAATTTAATTCTGCGTAACCAGGTTGAGCAAGTATTTGCCGAGCGTGATATTCTTAGTTTTGCTGATAATCCATTCGTTGTCAGCATGTACTGTTCGTTTGAAACCAAAAAACATTTATGTTTGGTAATGGAATATGTGGAAGGTGGTGATTGTGCAACGTTACTTAAAAGTATTGGTCCGCTGCCTTCGGATATGGCGCGATTTTATTTTGCTGAAACCATACTAGCGGTCGAATATTTACATAGTTATGGCATCGTGCATAGAGATTTAAAGCCCGATAACTTATTGATAACGGCTACAGGTCATATAAAATTGACCGATTTCGGATTATCTAAAATGGGCTTAATGTCGTTGGCCACAAATTTATACGAAGGTTACATCGATAGTGAAACCCGACAATTTTCCGACAAACAAGTATTCGGGACGCCTGAATATATAGCACCCGAAGTGATATTACGACAAGGATATGGAAAACCGGTTGATTGGTGGTCGATGGGAATTATTCTATATGAATTTTTAATTGGATGTGTCCCGTTTTTCGGTGAAACGCCAGAAGAATTATTCGCACATACGGTAAACGATGACATCGAATGGCCCGATAGTGATGATTGGGCTGTTGCATCAGAAGCAAAAGATTTAATAACACAATTATTACAACAGAATCCACGTGAACGTCTTGGAACTGGTGGCCCAAACGATGTAAAAGAACATTTTTATTTTGACGGCTTGGACTGGAATTCTTTACTCCGACAAAAAGCTGAATTTGTACCACAATTATCGAATGATGATGATACGAGCTATTTTGATAGTCGAATCGATCGCTATAATCATGATATAGATGGTGATGATACTGACGAAACTGATGATTCGCCATTATTTGGATCGTTCAGCTCGTACACGCCTCAATTTAAGAAACATTATTCATCATCTCGAATGTTAATGCAACAGGACGAAGATATTACCATCGTGCAATCCGGTAAAGTTTTAGCAACGCCAGAACTCCGTAAATTAAATGTTTCCCGAAGTTTAAAACTTCCATCGACACCGGATGCTGAATATCTACCAGAATTGTTGAGCACTCCAGAACGCGAAGAAATTAAAACTCTTCATCAATATTTGAAACAACAAAGTCAACAGCATTTGCAACAGAGTCAAAAGTCAATTAGCACTCTGTTACCCGAAATGACTCGTGATGATAAAAAAAACAAATTGGTCAAATCAAATACAACAACGGTTATGACACTCGACACATCGACTAGAACTCAATCAAAGCCAAATGAAAAGGCCACGACATCATCCACAACATTATCAACGACAACACCAATACCAATTGCCACAGTTGCACCTAGTAAAACAATAAGCGGAACGTCTCCTCTTACGCAAATTCATCAAAAAACGTTAAGCACTCCTGAATCGTCACAAACTGATAGTGATGATGTATCGCCACAAATTCAAAGGAAACGAAAAACTCTAAACACCAAAGAACTATTACCGCGCTTTTCAATTTCTATCGAAGATGAGCATAGTGGCCACGAAACTTCATCGTCATCAGGCAATAATCAAATCCAATCAAATGTAAAGCATCGATCCCGTTCAGTTGTAAAAAGTGCATCGGCAATCGGCCTCTCATTAATGATATCCTCTGACAGTGAATTGCAAAATACTGGTTCAACATTTGGTAGTGGTAATGGTGGAGGTGGTTCCAGTACAGCAAGCTCACGTGATACATCTCCATGCCGCGAATTATCACCGCTCGTTACTAATCTTAAACCTCCTATTATAATTCGGCGAGGTCCCCGTGGATTTGGTTTTACCGTTCATACGATTCGAGTATATTACGGTGATTCTGATTTTTATACAATGCATCATTTGGTTATGGCTGTGGAAGAGGGTAGTCCTGCTTTTGAAGCAGGACTCAGACCTGCTGATTTAATTACGCATGTCAATAGTGAACCAGTTCAGGGACTATATCATACTCAAGTATTACAATTATTACTCAGTGGTGCTGAACATGTGACATTGCGAGCAACGCCACTTGAACATACAACAATTCAAAGTGGCGGACGTAAACGTGAACTATGGCAAAGTAAAATGGCCCGTAAAATTGGCGGAAGACAAAAAAAATCAAAAAAGGATTCGGAAAAAAAACGTAAAACATCATTATTTCGACGGATCAGTAGTAAACGGGCAAGTGCTGAAATACAACAAGTAAGTATTACTTAAACTATCCACGAATAATCTTCAGACATCTATATCAATCTATGCGAACTAGAATAGTAGTTCAATAAAATCATGTAAAAAGGTTGAACTAGAGTTAATGAATGAAATTTTTCTATCTTTAGATGGCGGCTGGAATATCATCACCAACAATGGTGACACCAAGTCGAAGTTTTCAATCATTTTCACGATCGCAAGATGGAATTGCAACCACACCCCAACAAATAAGTAGAATGAGCCTATCACCACTTGATTCATTCGCTTTTCAAACTCCATCAAACTCTTCGCAGTCCACTTCTCCATCGTCATCAGCCCCAAATACCCCAACTAGCGGTAATGCTGGTAATGGATCGCATTTATATCAAAGGCCGTCTACATTACACGGTTTAAAACATAAATTACACACAACTGGTTGCGGAACTGGAAAGACTATACACTCGAATAGTGGAACATCAGTATCTAATCGTCGAAAATCTGTTGGACATATTCCACTATCACCACTCGCTCGTACTCCATCACCTTCTCCGATGCCCGCTTCACCAACTCGGTCTCCTAGTCCATTAGCTTTTCCGGTTGGACATCAACCTGGCTCATCCAATACCACACAATCCTATAGTCCTGGTGTTATTCCACCAAATTCTATACCAATAGTTGGTGGTCCTAAAAAGTCATTTGCCCGTCCTAAAAGTGCTGAACCTAGTTCACCATTACTACGACGAGCACTATCGCCGGATCGCTTACATCCACGTAGTGCAGAAAATAAATGTTCCCTCATTTCACCATTATGCTGTAATACAACAACTATAAAAAATCAACGATCTGTTTCGGGTGTATGGCGCCCATCTACATCTAATATTATTACGCATTCGCACGATGATGAAAATAAACATATAACCGATATTTCTGGTATACCTACATCATCTTCTTTGGTAATAGCATCTATGCCGTCTTCTTCATTATCAACGGTAATCACCACTATTACATCGTTATCGAGTACACCTTCACCAGTCACGAACTCTACATCACAGCAATCTCAATCAAACAGTTTAAGTTCTACTCCACCTTCAATTCTACCACTACAATTTCAATCGACTGGTGAATTATTACCGCGGATTGCCGAAGAAAAGGATTCGCCGACAAATTCGACACAAGAGGCGCCACCTATTATGGAAGAGCCTCCATTCGAGGAAATTTTACCTGAAAGCAATACCATCACTAATCATTCGACAAAACCAGGAATTTTAAAAAAGAAAAGTAACAATAAACATTGTAAATAGAAATTCAGGAGCCGCCATGAGTTGTGAATTGGTCTATACCTACGCATGTGTGCCATCTTACAAAAAAAATTTTAAAAGGAAGGACTAACAAATCGTTAGCTAACCAACATGGTTATATAAACGTATGAGATTTAGTTACGATGGTTACACACATTAATTTATTTACTAGCACTTTGCTATATATATATATTAAGTATATAATTTGTATAAATTAAGATATATGTCTGTGTATACAAGTTATATAAATTTTTTTTTTGCGAGGCTACCATTTATATATTTAAGAAAAACAAACACGTTTTACAGTGTTTTCTTTAATCTGTGAGATTCATGTGTTCACAACTTTTTATAATTTTAAAATGGTGGAGGATTTAGTGCGACATTTGTAACGTAATGGTTATACATAATGGTCACCTTATGCTAAATAATTATTTTTGACATTACAAGTTTATTGTCGTTCTCCTAAAACAAATTGTATATTGCATTGAGTACATATCATAAACTTGAACCTTTCGATGTCGCTTATAAACAAATTATCATTTTATATAATTATACCATAGAAAAGAAATTACTATAGATTTCTCATTTGGTATAATTTTTTTTTTGTTTTTTTATTTTACATCTATCGAAGTGTTTCTTCCCTTTATTTCATACTATCAAATAATGTAAAATCACAAATACAATGATGAGATTGGAAATATCAGAAGTTTGATTTTTTCATTGTAATTGTGAAAATGAGAAATCTATAGGAAATTTTTTAGCTATGATTATATACTTTGTTTTTAATTATCTCGCAAGTGGTGGCCATTTTTAAACAATTGAAATTGGTATAAAATACATAAATACACATTAATAACATTTATATAATAGGCGCATTCGATTGTTTTGAATTATCAAAGTTGTCAAAAAATCAACTAATGTGAAAAAGAGTTTACTACTATTTAGTTAAATGAATAAACAATTAAATAAGCAATGAACAATATTTAGATGACTTGTTCGTATGTTATTTATGTTATTATTTTCTTTGCCATCTGTTTTGAGGTCAAAGCTTTCGAAACTCTTTTGCGATTTGTTTTTAACGTTCTTTGTCGCACACAATCATCAGTCAAATCGAGGACACCCGACATTAGGTTCTGTTTTATTATCTATCCTCACTTAACATAGTTCCAACTGGAACAGCATTCTGTACTGGTATTAGTTAATTTTAACGAACTTACGAGATTATTTAATATCCTTTAACTTGCGAAGTATTACAAAATCCAACCTATTTGAAAAATGGTGCAACGTGTGAATGGTATCCAACTCTATTATTGGTTTAATTGTACATGGCTATCAGACCCAGCCGTCGATCTTCCGCCCGTCCCCCCAAATTAATGATAAATATAACACGTTTTTTTATTTATTTTGTATTATTATGTTATTTAAAAAAAAAAAATTGGTAGAAGGTAATATTTAAAATTATTATTTTACTATTTTTACTAATTATAAAAATCTACTGTTTAAAAAAAATTTATTAAATACAATTGAAAATCTTTAAGCCGTAGTTTGGTTCTCAAGTAAGCATGTTGTCACCTCTTTTATTTTTGCTGGATATTATTATGCGGCTAAACAATTGGTAAGTCCATCCACAGATTTAACATATATGTACTTGTAAATGTATGGTCCAACAAAATAAATTTAATGAATAAGGTTAACATTTTTATAAACTTATTGAAAATTCAATTCGCTACTCCAATTCCCAATATACAATCTCAGTATACAACTAGACACGATTTGAACTTGCAGGAGTTATGCATATTTGACCATTATAATTGCCTCTACAGCACAAATGTCATAGTTTTCAAGTAACGTAGAACCGTAGTGTACGATAATCTAGATGGAGATTATATTTAACTACCGATATTGGTAAATAATTATTTTTGTTGATAGCAACTCCTCCGGCTCGTACTTGTTTACGTTTCCGAGAACTTTTGCATTGGAATCCATCCAGTTCAACCACATTATCATCATCCATCCAAGTCTCGGTGCAAAGAATAATCGCAATCTTATTTAAAATATTATCCATTGATGGCTTTACTATGTTCTTTTAAACTTTGCACATTAACGAGTGATATACTAGATTTATTATCCGCAATATGATGTTCACACCGCTTTATTACGGTATCCAATGGCCTCAAATCGAAATTTGTTGAACCATTCGAATGATAAAATTAAAAATCATTTTCCACGTTAGTCATAAATAATCCACTTAGGTCTGTAACTCTTGAAAGTGCTACATATATTAATTGATGCTCATAACTGCAATGATACTGGTTTACAACCATCCCCTTGGGATTTATGAATTGTTACAGCAGCACTTTCTACCACAGGAAATTGAATCCGTTTAACCTTCAACTTTTGATTGCTTGCTGTAATCGAAGCACTTCGCTTAATAATGGATGTTCATGAGTTTTTTACATCAACATTTCCTTGTATATGATATTTATATTTTAATCTAAGCGCACGGCCAATCCTTGGGTCTGTAAATTCTAACCACAGACAATGAATTGTGTTGTCGGTCTGATATTCAATATAACGAAGAAATATTCGTGTATACGTAGGACGGAAATACTCAAAACAAAAAAAAAATATTATTTTTTATCCTTTACTTAACGTCTCCTTTTCTAACACACGGAGAGTAAAGCATTTTTGTGACAAATTTTTTAATGCTTTTTCATAGTTAGTGTGCCGTAAAACGTTTTCAATGTTAAAATAAAAGGAAATTGACACATATAACAATATATGAAAATGAAAATTTAGAAACAAGACAATATACAGAAAATCCAATTGAACCAGTACAAAAATACACACAAAGAATCATCAAACGAAAATAAATATATGATGTTAGTGGAACAACTTAGCAAACATTAGAGTTATATAAACGCTAATAATTGCATTAGTATGGAAAAAATAGCCGCTTTTGATGGATATGAGTGCTTTACCCCAAAAAATTTTAATAAAACAATTGAAATTATAAGAAACGTGCCAAAAGATTTCTCTGAACCAAAAATTACTAGAAAATATTGAAACAGATAGTAAGGCAGTAGAAAGGATGACCAAATGGGATCGAACAACGCAAGAATCCAGTAAAATGAAACTGTCGAATACAATTCCTAAAAATATAGTAATGTTTGGAAACATAATTATGAAGGTTGAATACTATATACCAAATCCAATGTTTGGTAACCGATGTCTGAATTATGGTCACATGAATAAAAAAAATGTAGATCTACTGAGTTAGTTAATGGGAACAGACACTTAAAATAAACATAAAATACAACAACTTAGACATTAATAAAATTACATTCTACAACAGATCAAACAGAAACCCGAACGAAGTTAATGACGAATTTGACAATTTTACTAAAAGAAAATAATAATGGACGAACAATAGTAGCAGGAGACATTAACGCACGTAATGGACTTTAGGATAGAAACAACACAAATAACTTATTAGGAAACAAAATAGCTGACACAATAACGGACAAATAAATTGATGGCCAATCTAAATTGAAACACAACGACCGGAACCTTAGGAAGTGACCATTTTGCAATAATAATTACATATGGAAAAACAGAAGCACAAACAATACAAATTACAAATCGGATAAAAGTAATAAATGAAATAAACAATAAAATTCAGAACATTAAGGGCATTTTCCATTTTCTAAAAATGGAAGAATACGAAAATCATCACAATAACAAAACCTGGAAACAACCTGGTTGATGGGGCTGGAACGTCGGCGGTGATGATACATTTTCTTATTAAAACGAAGAAGCTGCTATTAACTTGTATTGAGCCCAACGTTCAAAGAGCAGAACATTTGTCAATGAGTATTTGACAAAACCTGTTAGTCTTATTTTTGCGGAAGCTAAGCGATTAGTTAAAGTGAACGCCATATTTAAAGCGACTATCCGTAAAGAAAAGGTGGTTAATATAATTGAAGAAATTGACATGCCAATGATTGTAAGGAAATGGAAGGAGCTGGAAGTATTTTTACAGATTTTTGCGATTAGATCTATATTTGAATGTATTATCTAATTTTAGTCAGTAAAAATTTTTATTTTTATTATTTATATTATTATTTTTATTTTATTTTTATTATTTATATTATTATTTTATGCATCTTGCCTATATCTGTCCTGTTTCGTACAATGGTGCTACGTACTCGTAGTGATATGAACTCTAGTACATCTTCTCTTGTTTTCGATCGTTTAAAAGTGGGCCTTATTAATGCGCGTAGTATTCTGGGCAATATTGATAAACTACGGATGGAATTATATAAAATTACTCACCATATATAATACGGGTATCTGAGTCACATATTAAAATATCGCATAGCAATAAGACTGGGCATGGATGGCTATAAATTGTTTAGGAATTATTTAGGATTAGGTAGAAAACTGTTGGTGTAGTATGTTATGTGCATAATGACTTTGCTAGACAATATCATGGATGAACCAATTAAGCTACTATATGCATATACTGAGGATTATGATACTGTCTTATTAATGGGCGATCTTAATATTAACTTATTAGAACCACTTGAAAGCATGAACTTAAGAGATATGTTTGAGCCGTTGAATCTGTACTGCAACCAATCACAACCTACTAAAACTAGTGATACAGCAAATAGACTTCTTGACCTTATTGTTTCGAATATCCCTCCTAAAGCTTCTAATTTTTATCAGAAACCATTCTCAGATCATGATCTCATTTCGATATTCATACTGAGGTTCATGATTTATTCAAAGCTGAGTTGCATAGTTATGTACTTAATGTGAACTGGAAACATCTAAAGGAGCTGCAATCAATTGATGAGAAGTTTAAATTTTTTTTTTAGGAACTTATATGATTTGTTGAATCGTCATGCTCCTTTCCAGATGATTAAATTGATCCATAAGCCGATTCCGTGGTATTAATTATAAAATAAAAAACAAAAAACAATTAGTGATATTGGCTAAAACAGTTTGGAAAATGACTCGTAATGAAGATGACAAAGAAATCTATGAAAGTGATGAAAAACAATTCAAAATAGATGGAGAGCCATTTTAAAATAGATGGAAGGTTCATTTTTGAGAAGGAATGTTAGACTTTGGGATTTAATTCCAACTAATATGAAGAATATTATACGATGGATAGGTTTAAAGGCAGAGTGTGTGCGATTTCTGAATGAACAGTAATGGCTGGTGTGTGTTATTACACAAACTATACTAATTAGTATAGATGTGATAACTACTTTTGATTATATTATTGTATTATTTTTGTTGTTGGTATCGTTTCTTTTATTCAGTTTATATTAAATTTGTTAAAATGGTTTTTGAATTATTTATAAATGTATATGTGATGAAAGCTGATATGTTAGTAATAGAATGCTTTTTTGTACAGTGAAATTACGATCTTAGTTGTGTTGTATTGAAAAAAAAATGAATAAATAAATAAATAATATTTAGATAACGTAATTATATACTCTAGAAACTTATATAGCGGTTTTATAAATCCATATAACAAAATGATTTGTGGGAAAAAATGAATCCGACCCAGTACATAAAATTATGATATGTATTGTGATTATAACTACGGACATACAAAAAAAAAGATGCAAGTCTATATACATATCCAAAATTCAAATGTGTGCAAAACAGGAACCATTACTTAACCATAAATGTGACTTAAAGCCGAGATGTATGTACTATGGGGACGAATATAGCACAAACAACAGAGACTGCCGAGAAAGAATTTGACAGAGACGATTGACGGAAGATATGACAATTAATAAAGCATCTTACATAGAAAGGTAAGGAAATAGAGAATTTATAAGCCTATGAAATGAACAAGAGAAAATAACGGACAATCAAATGACAAAAAAAAAGTGGAAGTGCTTATTAAGCTAGTTGCCGAATAAAAAGGGCAACTAAAAAACAAAGATTCTTTATTACAAGAGGTAATAAAAATTTTCAATAATAAAGAAAAATTAAAAAAATCGTCTATGGGTACGAAATGTTAATAAAAATAGGACATTATTTTTTCCCATTTACTAATTGTGTAGGCTGCAGAGGCCTACGGGATACCACAGAAAGGCTCAGTTCGAATGACTGTAGTCGATGAACCTGCCCGTGCAAGCTCGTCGGCTATATCATTTCCAGTGATGTCCTTGAAGAGAGAGAGAGAGATTGTAGCAATTTATAACAACTTTTAACCGACTTAGAATCCAGGCAGTGAGTAGCTAGTGCTTTCAATGCTACTTGGCTGTCGAATAAAATATGAATGGAGCGCTTTTAAGACCTTTAGTAATAATAGTTGAGGCGCAGGTTTTAATGGCGTGAATTTCGGCTAAAAAGACACTGGGGTAAGTTCCCAGTGGTTTCGGTATTTTGTGGTTGAGTCTAAAGACACCAATGCCGACTCCACTTTCCAGTTTTGATCCATCCATGAACCAGATGAAATTAATGCTAAAGCAGAGTTCTTTGAGAGTCACGTCCGGGAATTTAAAAATCATATCCAAGTTTGAAAGTACATTCAAGATGTTCAGGTGACCCATATGATCATCATGACTATATTGATTCGCTATAGCTGTATTCTAGTTGCACAAGTAGCAGCTGATTTTTTGACGTAGATATTAAGTGGAGTGAGTCCGGACAGGGCTTCCATTGCCACCGTAGGACATAACGCCTGTGATTCCGAGACATGCTAGCATCTGCAATGAGGTTAGCTGGTTCATAATAACTTTCTGCTGGACCTTAGGCCACCAAACTAATGGCCCATAGGTTACAATTGGCCTCACTATCATGATTTACATCCAGTCAATCATTTTCGAGCTGAGGCCCCAAGTCCTGTCGGCGTATGTTCGGCGTTCGCTAGTTGAGTTAATATGAGAGTTCCAATTCAGTTTCTTATCTAGGAAAACACCCAGATAAAGTCTTTTGATAAAGGGCACCAGGACTGCTTGCTAGGGTTAATCGAAAGGCCCTCTTTAGTGCTCCAATTCGAAATAACAAGCAAGGCCTGTTGCATGCTGGCAGACATCGCATATTCATGCCCGCCAGAGACTATGATAACCAGATCGTCCGCATAACCAATGGCGTCATAATCGAGTAGATCTAGCTCATCAAGTAACTCGTCGATTACGAGTGACCACAGCAAAGGTGACAAGACACCGCCTTGCAGGCACCCCTTTATTGCCGTAATCGTGACTGACTCATTACCTAGTTTCGATGTAATCTTTCTACTAACCAACATGGAACTAATCCAGTGGTTAGTTGGATCATAAATACCTCTACGCTTAATTGCTCTAAAATACAAAAAATATTTCGGAATTATGCCTATACAATCTATATATAGATCCATTCGGAACGTATTTCATGAAAAACATCACTGTTGACGAACAAGTAAATGATTCTGATAGCGATTATTTTCCAGACATTGTAATAATTCAGAATAGTGAAAGTCGGTGTTCAAAGGACACCAAAATCAAACAGGAAAGATTTCGTTAATTCGTCAATTGAGTAATCGACGAATGATCCGCTTAGTTATGGAAGATGAATATGAAGCAATTATGGCAAACGAAACATGGACTTGAAACATGTTCAATCTACCGAGTAAAGGCAAAGCGCTCAAGTCAAAATAGATGTTTAAAACAGCGATGGCTATTTACAAGTAAACACACATTGTTTACAATTTGATCGTAAACAAGTGAAAACAATTGATATTTGGTAAACAAATGGAAACAATTGGAAACAATGTTAAAAGGGGAAATATTTAATTGTCTATGTACATTTAGTTAATATATCATATTATATTATAATTATATAAGTATGTTATAATACAGAAATATTTGCTCTCTCTCTCTAGTCAGAATATAAATTTTCCTTTTGCGGTCGTAGAATCGGAGCATTTAAAAAAATTGATTAACCTAAAACAGAGTCTTTATATAAGACCTGCCCACAGGCAAATAATAATATACTATCGTCAGAGAAAATAACACTTAAAATTTTCACAATTTCTCCTTATTTCCTTCATCCTGCATTCGATGATAAACTTTTAAAAGAGGAAGAGAAAAACGCAGTTGGCTTTTTCATGTTCTTTGAGTCTTGTGCTAAATTCTCTTGATGTCTGGCCGATATAGGTGTCCTGGCCATCTGAGCATTTACTTTGGTAGATTCCGGAGTGCGATGCGAATTGTATTTGATCTTTGAAGTAATTTAAATCTTTCTTTGATGGATGTTGAATTCACGGATGAGTTTATCTTTATATGGAATTTTAGAAGTTGACCAACTTACAGCAAAAAAATATTTGTTTTAGTATGTTGTTTAATAAAAAAAAATAGACGATGCGATTGTCTTTTAGAATATGCAGCACATAAATAATGGATATCCTAGTTTGACACAGTTTGAAAAGAAAGTTACAAATACCATCATCATTATAGTCAGATTGAATGAATATTTTCATCTTGGCCTTTTGTACACTCTCCTAATAGGAACCGGCACGGATTTGAAAAATCAAAGAAATGTTGAATTACTTGCTTCACCTTTTGAACCACTTGTTACGAATTACGTCGTTAGTGGTCAGCCCAACGACTTACCACTATATTCTTTAAATAATTAAATATTATTTTAGGTTGTTGGATCAACAAGATTACATTCAGATTTTTGGAGAAATTCAACATGCCTCAATCTAATCATGTTGCGACACCAATTAACATAAACGTCAAGCTAGACAAAGATATGTCACTAACTCAAGAAGCGGTAGGCAGCCTTCTGTTTGCAGCCCAACCTGATAATTTCTACGCAGTGAATTTGGTGAGTCGTTTTTCCAATAATCCCGCCAAGCAACATTGGGTTGTAGTGAGATATTACTGGATTTAGTGACGGAGACTGTGCGAATGATCTTGATGAAAGAAAATCCACCACTGGTTATATTTTTCTCAAAGGCGGTGGAGTAAAAAAATGGTCATTACGCAAGCAAAAAACTGTTGCTCCGTCTTCAACTGAAGCCGAATGGTTGTCTCGGCAGCCTGTCAAGAAGCATTATGGCTTCGAAAATTGGACGTATAACTTAGCAGACCAACTGCGATTCCGACAGATTCCTACCATCCTCGTACGAAACACATCGATGTCAGTCATCATTTTGCAACAAAGTAAGTAGAAGCATATGTTATCACAATAAATCGAATCGAGACGGATCAGATGATTGTTGATGCATTAACAAAGGGACTTTTCAAGCCCAAACATCAGCAACATAGAGAAGAAATGGGACTCAAACTAGTATAAATTCAAGTATTCTCAATTAAAGAATACTTCCTTCGATTAAAGATTTAAAGACATGTTCGTGAATCGTGATAGTATACACATTAACACATCAATACAACACAACATAATTATATAGACATGAATACTAACATGAAAATTGTATATATATACAGTGAGGAAAGGCAAAACCAACACTATTGTATATTACAAGCCTGAAGACTGGCTGATACACTTATATTATTAAATAATTTAACTACTTTTTGTTTAACTACTTTTTGCGGCGCTTTGTCCCTTTAAATTTTTGAATAGTTGGTCTTTCTATAGAGACGTTTTTGCAAATTAAGTAGTTTTTTTGTTGCTTATGTTTCGTTGTTTCATGGCTTGTATATACAATAGTGTTGGTTTTGACCGAATAACATAATTTTTGATATATAAAATATTAAAAACAGATGAAACAATTATTTACTTACCTTTAACAACACCAATACGCCTGTAAATAGAATATAAGACATAATTATTAGAAATTCTTGATCAAATAGGCTAGGGATAAATCAGGTATACAAAGTCGAAAGAATTAGAAATTTTATTTTTCTTAGTTTGGTAACTGATGATGATTGGCTAATCGAAATCGATATAACAAAAATAAAAATAATTCATCAAAGACGGAAATTATAAATAATTAAAAATAGAATAACATTTGTTGAACATAATTACCTTGCAGGTAGTATTTGACCAATGCCCTTACTAAAATTAAGTGGTTTTAAGTATTGGCTATAATAACAAAACAATTGTTTAAATAATATTTAAAAAATAATTAATTTTAAATTGCTGTTATGATACATAACTTTAGGTTTCCAATACAATCTTAAACTTCAACCAGCCAAGTGTCATTTTCTACGGAGAGAAATAAACTACCTATAGGTCATACCATATCAGAAGGAGGTATCAAGCGTAACCCGAAAAAAGTAGAGAGCATAATCAAATAATGCGTAATGCCTGTACCGACGAACAAAAAGAAAGTACAATCATTCCTAGGCCTCGCGAACTACTATAGAAAATTCATACCCACATTCTCACAAACTGCTGAACCAATAAATCGCCTGTTACGAAAAGAACTTCCACTGGTCAGAAGAATGGGAAAAAGATTTCCTTATCTTTACGACAGATGCTAGCGACTATAGCATCGGAGCCGTATTAAGTCAAAAGCGAAATTGCGATGATCTACCTATAGCTTTTGCTAGTCGTTCATTGAACAAAGCCGAGTGAAATTATGTTACTATCGAAAAACAAAATACTCACAGTAGTTTGGGCAGTAAATTTTAGAACATACCTCTATGGACGTAAATTTATCGTTGTCACAGATCTTAAACCATTAGTAGATGACATAAGAAACACTCCCTCAAGACTCCTCCGCTGGCGGTTAAAGCAGAATACGATTTCTCTATTGAACACAAATCGGGGTCCAAGAACACAAATTCCAATGCACTCTCTAGGATTAAACGCGTGAACGTAGTAACTAGAGCGCAACAACGGATAAATGAAGTTTTAAATGTAACAATACGGGCGAAACAACACTTAACAAGAACGCCACCCAAAAGCAAATCAATATAAAGGTAGCCACGCATCCTACACTACATCCAAAAAATTTCAAAGAAACCTCCAGTCGATCACAAATCCCAGCCAAATACAGGAAATCCTGGAAGAGTTGCACAACGGACTTTGCGGTGGTCATTGTGAAATATATAGGACATTTAAGAGAATTAAAATGTTATATGTTTGGCCGAAAATGCTAAGAGACATCTTTCGCTTCATTCATAATTGCGCACTATGCACGTAGAACAAGATCCTCATAAACACTCCAGTTCCTTTAAAATTATCCACGTCTAAACAGGTTAGCTTTTGACATAGTAGGCCCTGTTTCAATGTCCCAGCAAGGAAATAAATACCTCATCATTCATGTACCAAGATGATCTCACTAAGTTCTCAGGTGCAATACCCGTGATCAACCAAGACGCACGTACAATTGCAAAAGAAACATTAACACAGATTTTGACGAAATTTGATAGTTCTTATGGACCAAGGACCGAATTATATGCGTTATTTATTCACAGAGATGTGTAAACTACTCAAAGTCAAGAAGCAATCTACAACAGCTTTTCATCCTATGACAAATGGTGCATTGGAAAGATCGCAAAGAACACTTAAGGAATACTTCAAAAATATCCAGAACCAGTCTACTCATACGATGGCTACATAATTGAGTTGAAGCCCCGATACTTTGTCACAGAAAACATCATAAAGAGCAAAACATACAGCAAATACCAATATGACAAAAACGCAGACACTTAAAATGAAGTTGGTGACCTTTCCATGAGCTGTGGCATGATTCACAATCGATACCGAAAATCCTCTTTGTTTTTTATTATATGAACAAGTGGTTCTGTCCTAAAGTAATTTTTTTGTCTTTTACGCGAAGCTAGATTGTTGAACTGAAATGAAGTAATGGGAATCAGATTTTCCAGCTTCTTTATGAAGTAATCCAAAAAATCTTCTAATGGTACTTTTCCAAATTGCATCCGTCATTGAAATCCGCTGAGTGAACGTTAAATCAGCATCTTTGTAGTCCTTTTTCAGGAGAGCGTTTTTCAATCCTCGAGATAAGTTTACATCTGGACAGTTCTTGAATTTTAGATGGTAACATGTCGGCTTAGGCTATCCGATACGGATTTTTCCGTGATTCGACACGAATTTATCCTATTATGAAACTTGATTATCGAATTTGTAATAATTTGACAGCTGGATTTTTAGATTTGATTTTTTCCAATTTAGAAAATTATATATTTTCTTAAAATAATATTGGTTTTATTATTTAATTTAGTATAATATATTGTTATTTTGATTTAAATTGTATTACTAAAATTTAATTAATTTACTTTTATTAAAACACAAAAAACCTTTCACATAAGATCAAAATACGATCAATCGAATATGAAATTCGTCAACTAAATAGCAGATGGATTTTGACATGTGCACTCGGAAAAATCCGATTCGATTTTGCTTTTTAGTTTCATAATAGCCCTTATCACGGATAACGGAAAAATCCGAGTCGGATAAATTTCATAATAGAATATAAATGAAATGCAATCTTGGTTTCTATCTTGGTTCCATAAATAATTAGTTTTACATTTTGATGTAATGTACAACCAGTTTTTCACTGTATGCGTTCCACTAACAAAATATGGAAAACCCAATTTTTTTTTACTCGTCATCCTGATGGTGAATCTTGTAACCCTTGGAGCATTCCTTTAATGTACATTATAATACCCCTATTATGGTTCTCACCTCACCGTACAGTTCACTTCACCTCACCTCACCTAAAAGTTTCACCTAACTCATAATTTGGTATTATGATTCTCACCTAATTTTTGGTGAGCAGTTGTGTGCGGCGCTGTGCGTATTTTTTTTTTTTTATGTTGAAACAAGTAAATTTTAAAATGTTTGACATTTCATGTTGAGAATTTGTTTGTTTACAAATAGTTTTTCGGTGATAAAAATTAATAAATATATATATATATATATATATATATATATATATATATATATATATATATATATATATATATATGTATATATATATATATATATATTTACATATATATATATATATATATATATATATATATATATATATATATATATATATATATATATATATATATATATATACATATTTATATATATATATATATATATATATATATAAATTATAATATATATATATATATATATATATATATATATATATATATATATATATATATATATATATACATATATTTATATATTTATATATATATATATATATATATATATATATATATATATATATATATATATATATACATATATATATATATATATATATATATATATATATATATATATATATATATATATATATATACATAAATATAAATAAAAAAATTTACCCGCTTTTGCCTTCAATTTATTTTATTTTTAAACCAATCACCAAGATATTGTAGGTGAACAGATTTGACACTTTGTTCACCTCACCTCACCTCACCGCGAGAACGATAATACCAAAATATTGAGGTGATCACTTCACCTCACATTTTTGTGGTATGGTGAGGTGAGGTGAGAACCATAATAGGGGCATAAACGTTTCTAAACTTTTTCAGTAGTAACGCAATCGTGTTTTTCATTCATTATCCTAATGACTTCATCTTCGGTATAACAATCTATCACTGATTGCTGTAGTGCATCGTGGATTCGTTTCCCAGCTTTAGGTGCAGAAAGAATAAGTGTGCCGTTCGTGCGCTAAATAGATTAGGCTCTACACACCAAGTGTGCTGTTGCATTGAACTCCTGTTGAATTTGTTGTATGGTTAGTGACATCGGCAGTGTAGTCAGAAGCTGTATCTTATCACAGTTTTTATCCAGTTGTTAGAATTTGCTGATGAGCTATTAATCTGTCTTACTCATTTAAGTTCGGACCTGGTAAGTTCCCCCGTGTTGAGTCAAATTAAGCCGCACGCTCCACTCCTGGTGGTGCCCTTCCGTCAATTCCTATAAGTTTCAACTTTGCAAACATACTTCCCCCGGAGCAGTTGTTTCATGAATCCATCATATAAATTTGCCTTCTTTTCATTCTCCATTGATTGATTCACAATGGGCTCGATTCCAGGAATCAAAGATGATGATGGTGATGGTACTATTGCAGCTAATTTGATTCATTATTGTTGTTGATGCTGTTATCTGGCTCCTAGTTTACCAGCATATATGGGAGACATTTCAATTTTTAGTGATATCTTCTCATTGATTTTTTTAAGAACGCTCGCATTTTGTATTTGGTGTTCTTCATTAACACTGCTAATTGAACTTATTTCCAAATCTATTGTTGATGACGATTTCGGCGTAACTGCGGAACATCATGGTGAACAGATTGTTGAAGTCCCTGTTTGAATTTTACTCGAACAAATGTATAAATTTTAATTTGTTTTAATTAAAGGCGGCAGAAGATCCATGGTTACTATTCACATTTCGTAAATTTTTAAAAAAATTTTCTAAGTATAAATTAACAACTGTTAAATCTATACCAATAATTTTATATACAAAAATAGAGTAGGCCATGATATTAAAACGCTTTTTGCGAAAAATAATTTTTCACGAATTTTTGGCTATATATCATAGAATACATCTATAGTAAGCGTTTTATTAACATTTTTGAAAAAATTGATACGTCATAATTTCATATCTTGGCAAAATTCTGTTTTATTCCTAATAGTGGAATACAAACTATTCCAAGTCATTTTTAATTTATTTTGTGTCAGCACATTTTAATTTATTTTTGTACTTCAAAACGATTGAGAATTTTACATGTATAATTCATTTATAATATTTTATATAAAATAATTTTTAATTAATTAAAAATATAAAAGAAACATAAATTAAAGACTCTAATTTTAAAACTTATTAACATACGGTTTGGACTTTTTAAATTTTAAATAATAATATAATTTCGACATAGTATAACAATTTTTTTAAAACACTTATTAATTTGTTTGTTAAATTTTATAAATTTAATTACTTTAAATACGATCATTAGTTGTATGATTATGTAATAATTTTTTTTTTTATTTTAATTTTTAAATTAAATAAAAATTAAATTAAGCTAATTTAGTACTCAGAACCTAATATGATGGCGCTGTACTAAATCGAAAAATGTATAACAGGGCAAAAATAAGTTTTGTAAATAAAAAGATAAAAATGTGTTTTTTTTTATCATTTGTCCTCCACTTATAGATGCAAATTGATAAGAACTTTGATTTGATTTAACATTAAAATTTCATTTACATGGTCTACTTAAACAAACAAAATAGACCCCGATACCGCTCAGTTTTAAATATATAAAATTATGGAATATCTATGATATCTTTGTTTTAGGCACAATTTCAATAAATAAAAAATAAAAAAGCATTTCATACTTAACTATATATCTAAATAATAGTGTGATGATAAATATATGCATAAGTTCACTTTAAGTCACAAGTAAAAATTAGCAGTATGTTCAAAATTTAAAACTAGTATGTTTGTGAATATTGTGAGTTAAATTACAAACAAATTTAAATTTGTTTACAAATAATAATTGTACCGTATAAGAATAATTTGATGATAATTTTCTGTTTATAACATTGAAAAGAAACATTCTAAGATCAAATTATGGTAGTCAACGTTTTTAAAATAATATTACTAAATGGCAGTTCGTTTTAAAAAAATAAAAACATAAAAATTATGTTGTTACAAGTGTGACAACTGAAACTAGTGGATAACTAGGCAAATTAATATTTTGCAAAGTTGCGGTAAAGTGAACCGCTATTGCCCCTTTTGTAAACTCCAATATTTGTTTTGTCGAAGTAACAATGTCCAATATTAATAAACTATGAAAATTTTAATACATATATAAAGATATAAAAATGATTCTTGTGCAATTTTAGAATTTGAAAACTTTAGAATAATATAATATTGCATTTAAGTGTATATACGTGTGTACATATCCTTATCGCTTTCTTAATTTTATATTTAGAATTTCGGATTTGTCTGATTTAGTACCTGTAGAATATGGATTATTATTACTATTGTTATTAGTCTCAATGATGCCTTTTTTATTTGATGTGGAAGTAGTAACAGTTTGATTATTATTACTAATACAATGTTGTAGTGACATTGAACTGGTTGATCGTAATTTTTTATTATTACTACAATTCATTAAATTATTGCTGTTACTATTAAGGCAATTGCCTTTTTTTAATTGCTTCACACTTTTCTCATCATTTTTATCTTTCTCAATTCGTGTACTACTCAATGAACGTTTACCTCGTTTCAATAATAATAATTTATTACTATTATCATCGATAGCTGCCGTATATGTATCATTGATAATATTTTTTTTTTTTATAAGCTCATCGTCCGATATGCTTAATTTATCAAAATAGTATGTCGAATTATTTGTATTACTATTATCTATAATATTATTATTACAACTATAGCTATTATTATTATTGTTTAGTACTTTAAGACGTGTACAAATCTTTGATCGGCCACGTTGTCTTAAATTATGATGATAATGTGATGAAGGTGTATCTGTTTGAATTACTGTGACACTGCCACCTCCAGTCCCACCACCTCCGCTTCCACGTTTTACATGCGCTCGTTTTGTATTTATAACATCGACAATATCTGAATTATTTGTTGGTTTCCCAGCACCATTATTTGTGATTTTTATTCCAAAAGTTGAATTTGACGGTGTTGTCGTAGTAACGGTATTCGTTATTGCTGCCCCACTTGCATTATTGGATGATTTGCGTAACGTAACATGCATTAATCCTCTGTGATGATAATGCGCAGCAAAAGGGCACAGCAAAGTAAGGTAGAAATATATATTTTGTTTTAGTTTTTTTAATGAGAAACGATTTATGATAAATTTAATTTTGGCGTACAAGCGTAATTTTATACAAACTAACTACAAATTAAAAAATAATAATAATAATATTGCCAAGCTGAACAACATAAACAAATAGAAATGCATGCAACGAAATGATATAAATTCGTAATAGTGGTGAAAGGATTTCTAATTTAATTTTTATCGGCACTGGAGAAAAAAAATAAAACAAACAAAAAATAAAAATGCCAAACAAGCGTCTTGGTTGAGATTTTTTTTTATAAAAAAAACTATTTAAAATTAAATTACCTTCGATTGTACTGGGATAAACGATTAGATGTACGTGTTACTGCTTCATCTGATTTACAATTTACTGTATTATGCTTTATGGGTGATTGTATAGTCGATGTATTCACCACCGATCGAAATGTTTGTGATCGAGATCGTCGTCGTGACACTTTTATTTGATTCAACTTATCACCTTGTGTTTGTTCATTACATTCACTTGTTTTAAGTATTGTCGACTTATTATTGGGCGATTTTATAATGGGTTCACTTTCAGCTGTATTTTCAATTTTTGTTACTGCTTTTGTTTTGCGATCATTTTCAATGTCTTCACTATTAACTTTATTTAAAACAGTTCTATTAGGTTCAGTTTTTAGTTCACGGGTCGATAATATACTTGCTTGAAGTAAATTTAATTTCTTGCAACCACTATAAATTCCATGTTCGTGATAATCGGCAGTTTTATTTTCTTTATCTTCATAGTATTTTGCACCTTCGTTTAAAAGCCATTCTTCCTTCCTATATTTTTATAAAAGGAAATAATCTATCAACAAATATAAAATTGTTTATCAATACTCACTCTTCGAGCCATTGCTGTTGATGATCAATAACGGATCCAGGGCGGCATAATCGGAGCCATGCGATTGTTTCAAGGGCCGAAAATCGATAATGTTTTATTATATAAGCACCGATAAGAGTACCAGTTCGTCCAAGACCAGCTTTACAGTGAACCGCTATTGCTCCTTTGGCCGTTTCGCAAATTTTTAGAAAATTGTGCATAATGCTATCACATGGTATACCGCCATCCACGAAATATAAATCATAATGTTCGAATCCGGCGTTTACAAATCGAACCGCATCATACGTTTCCATATTCAATCGAATTATAGTCGTAACATTATGCAAACGAAAATATGTAAAATATGTTTCAGGAGCATGATATGGATAACCTTTAAAAATCATTGAATTTGGATGTGGACCACAAAATGCTATAAATTTATTTGGTACTATCCAATTTAAATCACCGTTTTCAGGTCGTTCATAATACTCGTATTCATTAGGTGTAAAATCGTCCAAATTTAAAAAACCATTTTTTAACGCTTTATACACAGCATTAAGACAGTCTAGTATCGAAATACGATATGTCGATGAATTACTATAAGATGCATCACAAAATTTTATATAGGCCGGAATATTACCGCGTGTCAATATCACGTACGCCTCATCCGGCGTTTTATTTAAATAAATCACAGAATAGGCCCCAATTAAAAATGCGGCATTCGCCCGTTTCGCTTGATCTGTGGTTGTATAGTGTATAATTTTATTATGAATCAGATATTTAGCACCTAGAATACGATTTAATTTTTGGCAATATCGATATACCATGCATATATTTAATGGTCCAAAATCATTATAAAAATTTTCATAAACTAGATCACTGTCGATTGAAAAATAATATGTGTTTGATGTATATTTTGGTTTAATCGACGTTTTGAAAACAACAAAATATAAGCGATCTGTACATAGGAAGGGAGAAAAAAATATCCATTTTATAATTATTATAAATTATATTTGAAAAACATAACTTTAAAATTGAAAATTATCTCTAGAATCAACTACAGATCACTAACATTCGAATCGAATCCCAATATTTTCAAAAAGCATTTATTTGCTAGACAACGGTATATATATATATATATATATATATATATATATATATATATATATATATATATATATATATATATATATATATATATATATATATATATATATATATATATATATATATATATATATATATATATATATATATATATATATATATATATATATATATATATATATATATATATATATATATATATATATATATATATATATATATATATATATATATATATATATATATATATATATATATATATATATATATATATATATATATATATATATATATATATATATATATATATATATATATATATATATATATATATATATATATATATATATATATATATATATATATATATATATATATATATATATATATATATATATATATATATATATATATATATATATATATATATATATATATATATATATATATATATATGTATATATATATATATATATATATATATATATATATATATATATATATATATATATATATATATATATATATATATATATATATATATATAATGGAGTCCTGTGGGAATAGGGAGTATTGTCTTATACTTCATCATTCTGTTTAAACATTTCTAAATATGTATACCCATCGTCATCATTTTCGTCTAATACAACATCATGGAAATCGTCATCAATGCTTTCTTCATTCAACTAAGGCAGTTGTTCATCTGGCACCGTAGAGCTAGGTACCGGGTGTTTTTTTAAGCTGAAACTCAAATATCTCGGAAAATAAGTACTCTACGAAAAAATGTCCCAGATCAAAATTTAATCATTCCGCGGGGGAAATATATTAATGCTAAAATAAATACCCCTTCCTCTCCCTGTAGCTGGGGTGCGGGGTAACTCTGAAATTAAAATAGGAACCCCAATTTTTTATTGCAGATTCGGACTAAAAATAAGTCAGGAGATTAGTTAATTTTGGCTGCTTCCATAGGGAGTTTTTCGAGTTTTGTAAATACTTCAAAAAGTACAGCACTCACGAGAAAGCTGTTAAGTGCAAAAATATTGTATTAAAAAAATAAACAAAAAAATTAAAAAAAAAAAATTTAAAAAAAAAATTAAAATTCTGCCACTTCCGACAAATCGATTTCCGCCAAAATTAACTTCCCTGCAATAACAAATAGGGGTTCCTATTTTAATTTCTAAGTTGCCCACGAGATAGACGACATATGCTACAAATCTTGAATTCGTAATAATTACACATTATATTATATATCACGGAGGCGGGAATATAAGATCACAGTAACTAATTATAAATGTTTTCTATACAGATGAGATCATTTGTCATGTTTTGAATTGTAAATAAAAACGACGCAATAAAAAATCGAAGTACACCCAACACTGATAGAACTCCATATCTTATGATCTTCCAGACCATAATTCCATATGTTCTGTGATTATTGCATGCTTTAAAGCAACTTTAAATAGCATTATACTAACTAAAAGTAAATAAGCTACTTACTTTGCATTATTTCAGTAGAACTGACCAAATCACTTGTCCATCCTGCACTGTCCATCGTTTTTATATCACACAGTTTTGTGGCCGCAAAGCTCGTTTGAAGTTTATAAAATCTAGAACAGAATTATAACGTATACACATTACTGTTTTCGTTATATATTTTCTTCTTAATTAAATTCAATATATGATCAAAAAAGGTAATATCGCCCACGTACAATTCGCTCGTAAAACTTTATCAGATACTACGGAGACGGTCCACAAAAAAAAATCCAAAATACGTTAAGCTTCAACGAAATAGTTTTATTAAAGAATCATTTTCTAAGTTCTTTTTTCTTTTAATTTAGTCTAATTTTATTTATATATTTAACACATTATTTATACATTCAAAACACAAAAAAAAATCGAAACTCAATTTACTTTACATTGCTGTGGAAACCATTTTAGTTATTTGATTTTATAAAACAAAAAACATAAACTACGTATATGATGTGAGTCGAGTTATCTTTTAGTTAACTTTGGGTTAACTTTGTAGCTCATATTCCCAGCAAACGCCCAGCAAACATAGAACTACTTCTAGATGTGGTGCAAAAGTAGTGAAAAAAGTACTTTTTTCCTAATGAAAAAAGATAGGACAGTGGGAAAAAGTCACCAGTTTTAATTTTTGTTTGGATATAGCTTACTCTTTTATCCTTATTATTTAAAAATCATGCTGTCTCGTTACATCGTATGCTATTCCTCATATAAAAAGTACTTTTTAACTACTTCTACGGCCCTAGTTTTGACGTAGTTTTTTTTTATCAATTTTTGAAAATTAGAATAAACATATATATATATATATATATATATATATATATATATATATATATATATATATATATATATATATATATATATATATATATATATAATGTATATTTTTTATATTATATAGCAAGTTCTAATGTTTTTAATATATGCATGTATTTATTTTTTATTTTCATTGCCGCTGTAGTAAACAAAAGTTAAAATTTATAATAATATATTTTTGACATTTATCTGAAGTGATAAATACCATTCGAACACCCAAATCACTTCAGTAGCTCAATTATCGAAATTGCAACTGAATTATCTAAATAGTAACTCAATTTCAATTCTGTTGATTCATGTCAATAAGGCAATTTTTCAATTAGTTCCTCCGATGAACACCAGTTGTATGTTAGCGATAAACAATACGAGAAATGTTATATTCGTATGGGAAATTTACAAAATAAATTTTAGATTACATTTTCTTGTTATTTATCGTCATATTTTTGTAAGTGAGTATTAATTAGATATGCAATTTACAGAGTTATAGCGTAAAACTATTATAACCTCAAATAATGAAAGTTTTAATACAGAATTTTGAGTTCTTATACAAGTAGTTATTTTCTGAAGAAAATAAAACATGCGTTTCTTATTAATATTTAATTTAACGCATATTTAATTTTCTTTAATTATTTGATGTTATATTAGTTTTACCCTATAACTAGATAAATTGCATTACTAATTAGTACTCACGTGCAAATAAAAATATGACGATAAATAACAAGAAAATGTAATCTAAAATTTATTTTGTAAATTACCCGTACGAATATGACATTTCTCGTATTGTTTATCGCTAACATACAATTGGTGTTCATTAGAAGAACTAATTGAAAAATTGCCCTATTATATATAAAATTTACCCATAAACCCAAGTTTACTGCATGTGAACTAGTTTAAGTTTGGTGAACTAGGGTAATTTGTACTAAAAATGTATATACATGCATGAACTATTATTTATGTAAATTGTAAATACACTAATAAAATTCAATGATATTAATTATATACCAAATTATTAAAATAAAATTTAAATAACTAAACACGGGTAAATTGAGGTTCGAAATATTATTATTTGTTATTTCAAATGTAAACCTAATTAAAATATTTTAGACCTATAAAATATTTGACACTCGCCATTTTGATTTCGACGATTTGGTTTAGAACATCTAGTTTCGACTAGTCAACGGCTCAGCCTCTTCCACAAAAGCGTAGAGAATATATTATTTTTAATTTGTAAATATTAAAATAAATTATTTATTAGTTATCGTTTATGTGTCCTAATTCTGTTTTATGTATTTAAATTTATGTAAATATGTTAATTAAATACTGTAAGACAATGAATGATTTAGTTTAATGCGAAATATATTCGTGATATAATTTTTTTATTTTTTTTAATACTGCAACAAGAGTGACAGTCCTCGTAAAAATTTATAAATTATAATACAAAAATAATATAAACTGAAAAAAATTAAGAACAATGTTTAATAGAAATGACATCATAAATAATAAAATGATGACCGGTGTTGTTGGGAGTATTGTCCCACTTGCTGGTGGGCTGAGACTGCCAAAGACGACACCAATCACGAAAGAGTTTGAAATTTCTAATACTGTGCTGGGATTGGGAATTAATGGAAAAGTGGTACAATGTATTAATCGCAAGACAGGACAAAAATACGCATTAAAAGTGTTGCACGATAATCAGAAGGCCCGTCGAGAGGTAGATATACATTGGCGAGCTAGTGGCTGTTCAAATATTGTAAACATAATCGATGTGTACGAGAATACCTATAGTGGAAGCAAATGTTTGTTGGTTGTTATGGAATGGTAAATACAATCGCTTTCAACTATTTTTAATTGATTACCCTTCCATAAACTTATATAATCATAAGTAATCTTGTAATTACAGCATGGAAGGTGGGGAACTATTTCAACGCATCGATCGTCAAGAAGGTGCATTCACCGAAAGAGAAGCTGCTCATATAATGCATGAAATTTGTGTTGCCGTAAAATATTTGCACGACATTAATATTGCACATCGTGATTTAAAACCTGAAAATTTATTGTATACGACACAATCACCGAATGCAATATTAAAGCTAACCGATTTTGGATTTGCCAAGGAAACTTATGTTAAGGATACTTTACAAACGCCCTGTTTTACACCATATTATGTAGCTCCAGAAGTTCTTGGGCCTGAGCGTTATGATAAAAGTTGTGATATATGGTCACTTGGAGTTATTATGTATATACTATTGTGTGGATTTCCACCATTTTATAGTAATCATGGTCTTGCAATATCACCGGGTATGAAAAAACGTATACGCACTGGCCAATATGATTTTCCTAATCCAGAATGGCAAAATGTTAGTCAAGCAGCTAAAGAATTAATAAAAGGCATGTTAAATGTCGATCCGGTACGACGCCTAACAATTGAACAAGTTATGAAAAATTCATGGATATCGGTAAGAATTTGTACTATATATATTTTATTATATTTCTTATTAAAAATACAAAATTGTATCGTTTTTTTTTATTTTTTAGCAATACACAGCCGTTCCGCAAACACCATTACACACCGGTCGTGTACTAAAAGAGGACGAAGAAATTTGGCCAGAATTCCAAGAAGAAATGACACGATCTTTGGGTATAATGCGTGTCGATTACGATCAAATTCATGTTAAAAATTTAGAAAATTCTAATAATCCCTTGCTAAATAAGCGACGTAATAAAGGCGAAGAAAAATTGCAAAGCGGAATCAACGAAATGAAAATTAAAAATTAATTATTTAAACTAAAGGCGAAGCCTGACTATTGCAAATTTTCGACCAATTTAATTTTACAAACATTTGTAAAATACCAATTTGACTATCCACACGATTTGCCTATTTGTTTTCTCTAAATATGCCAATATGTAGAGCCAATATTAAAAATAGTTTTCTTTCTCTACTACAGTAGTAACATCTCTCAATAAATTTGAAAATAACTATATATATACCGCCTAATATAATAAGTGGTTCGGTTCTAATGTTGATTTGTATTCGTCATTTGCATTCGTTTGGCTGCGCCTTAAAATACATACGCCACATATTTTAGTTAATTCAAAAATAATAAATCATGTTATTTTGTACTTAAAAAATATATATATATATTTATATATATATACAATTATATTATGTATATATGAATGTTTAAAGTACTTTTCATACCGACGACTTCGACTTTGGACTTTAAAAATGAAAATTTTTTTATAAATCATTTAAACTATAAAAATAGGTTTATTCGATTAACAATGTCAAGTTTTATTGAAATAAATCAAAATAGTTATAAAATTAATTAGTTAATATAACATAATAAAAATACAGTGCAATGTAGTTAGCTGTAAAGCAAGTGCGATACGTATCGACTTTAACAATTTGAAATTTTCCAAAGTCGAAGTCGTCTGTATAAAAAGTACTTAATTGTCTCAGGTTTGTATTTTATCTATAACAGATCATAAGTTTTGCTCTGTTCGCTGCAAAGTTTCGCGAATTTTAAATATTTTATCTAAGGTATCGCAAACTTGTACAATAAACCGATAAATTTTATTGAATCATTCCAAATTGGTAAATTGTACTAAATTAAATACAAATACATTAAATTTACAACGAGCTTTTCATTTAACAAATGTAATTAATATTTTTAAAAGAATATTAATTACTTTTAATATCATTTAAAAAAATTGCCACCAACATCCCAATATTTTATTTTATTATATTCTATTGTAATTTAAATAAGTTATATATTAAAATTGTAATAATGGTTGTGCCTTAAAAATAAAGAAACTAAAAACAAGAAAAGGCCCAACGAACTAAATTAAAAATGTTCGAATCAATTAAACATGGGTGGATTTTTTTTGTTACTACTATGCTCAAATAAAGACGTTAGAAACATAGATTGGAGGATGGTGGTGGGTTACTTATTACCCCACAATCCCTTAACATTACATATTATATTATTTATCATTGTACCGTAGCCACATTTAATAAATAAATGTAGATGTATAAATTTAAGAATTATTATTTGTATTTTGTTATAACTATATATTGATTTGCTTTGTTGTTGGAAATATTAAATAACCGAAATATTAATAAATTGGACGAAAACCAAAAAAGATCTATTACAATTGTTTTTTTTTTTTAAAGATACTGAGGTAGTTATTCGCTTTTAAAATGCCTCTGGCGGCGCTATAATCCTATGGAGTTAGGTGAAAAATTTCATAATACCTTACTTATTTATAAATTTGTATGGATTACGCAATTGATTCCGATTATCAATTTATAGTTCAACGTAACGACTCATTTAAAGTTGACATCGTAACTAAAATTCTTCCGACATTCTCTGGAAAAAGAAATGAACTGTACCATTTTTGTAGTTCGGTTGACCAAATAGACAAACTTTGTCAACCAATGAGAGAATTACCTGGTTATAAAATCATCACGCAAAATATACGTACTAAGATAATTGAAAACGCTAGTGAATCTCTCACTATGCATAATATTGCCAACTATGCACATACACCAAGTAGTGCAAATCTTCAACTTGAGTTGCTCTCTGACTATGTTTATGACAAGTCTGCCAGAACCACTTGGTAGTGCACTACGTGCATTGCACCCAATTGATTTACAAACCGCTCACATCATTGTGCAACAAGAACAAAGTATCCAAAGGTTGAAAAACATTCAACCGCCACGACAAAAATTTAATAATTACACAAAAAATGTTCCATCAACCGCAAAAAGTAACGAGGACAGGAAACAAAACCTTTCCTAACGAAACTTTGGTCTCATTAGATATATGAGAACAAACAAAAGCTTGCCGCAAAAGTAAACATCATATATAATATGTTAGCAACCCCTCAAATTAATATTACCACAATATATGAAAGTAGAAAAATTACTCCCAACACAGGAATACCCCACAAATCTAAAATTAATAGAAATACCAGTAACTATATCTTTATTCTATTCTACAAGCACCCTAAGAATTAGGGAGAAATCAGGAAAGAAATCGATAAACTACGAAACAATCAAATTACTAGGCCTTCATTTACTCCTTGGTGTTCGCCCATATGGATGGTGCCGAAGAAACCAGATGCCAATGGAAACAAAAAATGGATACGTCATAGATTTTCGACAGCTCAATTCACAAACGATTAACGATACATATCCTCTACCCAATATAGAGAACATTCTCGATAAAATGGGAAAGGCAATTTATTGTTCAACGATAGATTTGGCGGCGGGATTTCACCAAATTGAAATCAGAATTTCCGACATACCAAAAACGAAAGAATACCCCCAGCATGTCTCAAAGCGTAATGGACAACATTCTCGGAAACCTACAAGGTAAAAATGTATTGTGATATATGGATGATATTCTAGTATTCAGTATAAGCCGACAGGAACAAATCCACAATTTTTTTTTATTAAAAAAGTATAGTGGTTAAAGTCCCATGAAGGCAATAATTCAATACTTTTTTACATTCACACAAATTCATTCAACCAAAACCAACACAAATGTTTTATACAAACCGTGCTGTACATATGATATACAAAAAGTACACTAGGCCATTGAATAACTATAAATAGAAGGTGACACCGCTAACTTTGCAGCGACATATGAGCCAAGTGTTAATAAATTGTACTACGAAATGAATATTTCTGTTTCTTTGCCTTCCCTTTTCATTCATTCTCTTCTGTCTGTTCATCATCACTAGAATTATTTTCCCGGCACACCTTAATTCTAACTGAAATGTCTTCACGCAAAATTTAGTACATGCTAAAGGGTTTTGAAAATGGTTATAAAATATTGAAGAATAGTCATAATATACAGGTGGTCGCTATATTGGAAATAAAAGAATAACAAATGTTCAATTTCTACAGAACATATGATTGGTATCGGTCACTTTTTGAAGGTGGTCAGTTTACAGATGTGGTCACTTTTACATGTTTTATTTTAATAAAATTCGGGTACCCCTCCAATTGTATTTTATTTTACAAAAAAGTGAGTTTATGCGGCGCTCGGGTAGCTATCTTTTGTTTTTGACTTTTGAAATGCATTATTTATAGTCTATCGTGAGATTTGATGATCGTTAAATGGTTCTTCAAATATTTGAATATGCGGTTTACATAATTCAAATAATAATACCGTTGGAGCTCGCAGTAAGCCAAAACTAGTATTACTAACATAGATTTTCATAAATATAAAATATTTAGAATTTACTGTTATGCATCATTTTCTTGTTTTACCTATATTTATTTTCGCAATAGTGGCATAATCGTCGTACCAAACATTTAAATATTGCATATCCTAGGTAATACTTTATAGCACAATCAGTAAAATGTACATCCTGGTCCAACATTTCATTATCAAATTTAGATCACTTGAACATAGTTGTCCAAAATGGATGTATCTGCAAAATCATCTACATTATCACTGTCTTCATATAGGTAATGGTATGTCTAATGGTTCTTTAAATGGTTGAATACTTTCAGATCTTGTATAAAAATTTATCATTTTAATCATGACCATTAGTTAAGGCTGAGTTTCTTAAAAACTCAATTGACATTATTTGTCCCCGATTTCCTACTCTTCCTCTTTGCCTTATAAAACCAAAAAGATTTTCGATCGGGTTTGTTTCGATCGAACTGTTAGTATAAAAAATATTTTACTGTTTTTTTAACATTAAATTATTCAATAATTGTAATAAGCTTTTAAATAAAGTTGTTAAAGGTTGAAGCACATAAATCTTCACTACATATATTTGAGGAGCTGGGCTTGTTACACAAATTACTTAATTGCATATTTTCATTAAATTTTGAAGATTCTGTTTTTATATGTTGATATTTTTGGAAACTTCTCTGATCAAATCTTTTTAAATATGTTGTAGGTTAACTTGCCTTGTATTTGTCTCAAAATGAATATTACAAACCCTCGCTCCACAAGTTTGTAAAACTGTCAATTAGGGATGTTTCTTTTACTTTTTAAGCAGATTGGAACTGTACAAACAATTCCAGATGATCTATGATCGCTTATCATATAAAATTAACAGTAATTAACACAGTTTTTAGAAAAACGCAAATTATTTTAATCACAAATAAATTTTAGTATTTTCACATGAACTGTGTTTATATCCTATAAGTGCGTTTTCATTTACACTTTTCTATTTTCATATTGGTGATTCAATTTGAGGTACTTTTTCAAAAATAAAAAAATTCACTTTAATCGAGTAATCTTTATTATCATTACACATATTTACTTTTTTACGATTATTTCTTTCAAATGTTACCCGTAACATGGTCCATTCTGAAGTTCAAATTTTCGATGACGCATTCGAGCATTTCGAGTGGTAGTTGGCCAATGACGCGAGTAATGTTGGCTTCTAAATCCTCAATCGTAACCGGCTTATCCATGTAGACTTTGGACGTAGCCCCAAAGGAAAAAGTCTAAAGGTGTGATAACACATGATCTTATAGGTGGCCAAATCACTAGTCCAAAGCGTGAAATTAACTGTTCACCGAATTGTTCACGCAATAAAACCATGATTTCACGGGTTGTGTGGCAAGCAGCCGCCGTCTTGTTGGAATCAAATGTCATTCGAGATCACGGATTTCAATTTCAGATAGCAAATAGTTCGTTATTCTGGCGCAATAACGGGCGCCAAACACAGTTACGTTCTGGCCGACCTCATTTTTGAAAAAATATGGACTGATGATTCCATTAGCCCATAAACGCACCAAACCGAGTTTTTTTCTGGATATAATGGTAGTTCTTAAACCTCTTCGAGTTACTCTTCAGCCCAAATACGACAATTTTGCTTATTAATGTAGCCATTAAGCCAGAAATGGGCCTCATTCCCGAACAATATTTTACAAAAATTATTTTAAATACGGCTGAATAATCTGTAGAGCTGTGCTGGGTTGAGTCTGTCCGTAATGAAATGTCAAACAATACTGACCAGAAATACCATATCTGTTTGTCACGACTCACACGTGATCTGTCATAAAATCCCTGCTGAAAAATAAACCTCTTATAACTCACCCATCAACATATTTTGAGTGACATTTGATTGTGCTATTACATATCAATGAGGAAAAACCCCATATTTCTGTGGAATCAACTTATGTGCAAAATTTCACTTTTCGTTGCTGGTTTTTCATTTTTGGATGGATAATGCTTTATTAACAAAAATAAAAAAATCAACTCGCCAGCCATAACACAACCACATATGTACAAACTCCCAAGCAGGCACATATACACACCTACAAGAACACCCATCCATATGTTTATTCGCACACATCTGCTCACTCACACACACACATGCATGCACAGAGATAGAACGACCGAGTCACCGATACCCCAACGATCGAACGGCGCGAAAAGCACAATTATAAACCACCCGCAACCACCACTTCCAAGAGCACCAGTAGGACCCCAAAAATTCAACCACTAACCAACAAACCTAATAAACCACCAACACCTCATTCCACGCAAGACCACAGCCTCTCAAGATCATTCTCATAGGATGTGAAACAATTATTAGACCATTATTCGTCCATTTAGGAGCACACCCACATGCATAAATGCCCGGATTCACCCATTCACACAACCGCCCTACTTCTACTTCAGGGAAATATCTTTCTGAAATACAACCTAAAACACCAATCCAGCCTGAAATCACTAACCAAATCTCCTAACCAACACCTCCTACAACCATCCGAAAGAAAATACACACATAACACATTACATTGAACTGATTAAAACTACAATCAGTCCATTCAAACTCCAATGCAAGTCGACCTCCAAAAACCTGCTACAAATCAATAAAAACCCAAGCCAATCAATTAGTTAGCCAAACTGCAATTACACTGAAAAACATTAATCGCACTAGTGAGACATTACCAAATGAACACACAAGTACGTAAAATACATTACCATTGATGACACGTCACTGTAAGCAGATACGCTTTTCCAACCCCTGAGATATACTCAAAGCCAAGCAGACGTTATTAAACGTCAATAACGCTTAAGTAGAAGTAAATTCCAGCCTCGTGTATTTTAACTTTCTTCTCCCCAGCAAAGCTGGTCGCACCGAGTACATCTCAGGAGCAAGAACCTTCACTATTACACTTCTACAAACAAGCCAACAATCAATAACCCATATGATTCATTGAAGTTAAATAGAAAAAGCAATCCAGTAAATTAATAACTAATTAAAACTATAAATTAATAAAAAAAACTAACAACATAACATCTCAAAATAAAACCCCCTGAATGTAGATGGCCCAATAACATAACAAAAATCAATCTCTACAATTCCAATCTCTACAATAAATGTTGTGACGTAGTATAATTTGTATATACTTTTGTTATATGCTTTGATGTAAATAAAAAATGAATACGAATGATGGAACAACAGTATGTTGCGCTCTTTATGACAAAGCAAAAAACAAATTTATTATTTAACGAGAGAGAGAAGTATTGTTATTATTATTTACTTCATTATATACTATACTATATACTATGAATTTAGAGCAGAATGGACAGTGCAAAATATAATTTTTGTTTCGTTTTTTTTGTAGAAATGAGTATGGACAATGCGAAATATAATTTTTTGTTTCGATTTTTATTGTAGTCAAATTTTTAGTATATAATGAAGTAAATAATAATAACAATACTTCTCTCTCTCATTAAATAATAAATTGGATTTTTACTTTGTCATAAAGAGCGCAACATACTGTTGTCCCATCATTCGTATTCATTTTTTATTTACATCAAAGCATATAATAAAAGTAAATAGAAATTATACTACGTCACAACACTAATACTTAGGTATAGTAGTCACTTTTTGGCATAAGTATCGCAATTTCATGGCATGTATATACATTTGTGTTGGTTTTGAATTGAATATATTTTCTTTAAGCAAAATTCAATAAAACCAACACAAATGTATAAATATTAACATTTCCCAAGTACGACGTAGTATGACTTTTATTTACTTTAGTTATATACTTGTTATATACTTCGATTTGTAAAAATAAAATAAAAAACGACTACGACTGATGAGGCAAAGACTAGTAAAATTATTTAGTAAAATGTTTCAGCGTGCTTTCATGGCCCGTTTTACAAAACTTTGCCGATCTTGACGAGCCTTCATGACTTGTATTTGCACCATTTGAGTTGGCTTTGATTCGTACCTGTACTCTGGGAAAACGACAGAGTTCACAATCCACTTTACAACACAAACACACACACGCACAACACTACTCAAATCAAAAAAATAAACGTAATAAAAAACTAAATTTTAAAAATGAAGAGAACGGAAAAAACACGTCCGATCTCTTCAACGATCATGGATCGACCAAGAAATTATTATTAACAATTATAACTAAATATTATTAATTTATGAAAAATATTTCTTATAATATTAAAAATTAATAAAAGGGGTTTTTGTCAATATATATATATATATATATATATATATATATATATATATATATATATATATATATATATATATATATATATATATATATATATATAAATATATTATATATATATATATATATATATATATATATATATATATATATATATATATATATATATATATATATATATATATATATATATATATATATATATGAATATTCTAATTTTTAAAAATTGAACGCGAAACAGAAAAATAACTGAATAACTGAATTGACAGGTCCGAATCGAACAGTCAAATCACTTCAGTTGATTCAGTTAATTTTGTTTATTCATGTCAATCGAAAGCGCCTTACTGGACGCGAAGTCATGTGGTTGATTTTAATGGTTCGTTTTTACTTCGCATTTGCTACGGATTTGTTGCAAAAGCGATATAAAAGCGAAACAATTCGCTTTTATATCGCTTTTGCAACAAATCCGTAGCAATTTGTAACAAAAATGATACACGTGCGAAATTTGAATAGATTTTGTTGGAAATAAGAACAGAAATGTTTCTAGTGATTTGTAATATTTGTATTATTATTAACGTTCATTATCATATATCAGTATTTATAATTTTATAATTCTACCTCACATATAAATTTAAAAATAATGTTAAATAAAATTTGAGCTATAAACTAAATGAGGATTTTTTTATTCTACCTCATATGGAATTCATAACAAAGCTGCCCTTGGAAGTATGGTGCAATCCACTAATTACTTTAAAGAAATCACACGAAGTGAAATGTTGTATAATTGTGCTCATTACTGAGATGTTGTACTCTCAGAACTTCGGCCTTCCACCATTCACGATTTTTCGCCTACAAATATGCCTAACGGTTATTCTAGCAAGGGCAGCTTTGTTTTTTTCTTGTGAGATTGAACAGGGGTTGTATGACATCGGGGATGGGACTGGGCGATGATCTGTGTTACATAGTTGATGTGCTGGGCGGGGAGGTAACTGTGTGTTCTGCTAACGAATTTCTTTCTGCTAACGTATTAGCGGCTAACATGTCAGCACGGTTTGTATAAGCATGGCGTGCAAGGCCGTGGATGACGGTCATTGTGTTGAAGAGGGGTTTGACTGGACAACATCACGCATCAAGTGGAGGATGGGGGCAGGTGCAGGGGCGAAATGGGTACGTATGGGTGATACATGGGTGTTTTTGTTTTGTTCCTGCATTATTTGTTTCGTTTTCTTTCGTAGTGTATGAGTGGTTAAGGTATGGTTTCGTATGACCGATTTTGTATTTTTGTTGGGGGACTTTTTTGTTGGAGGAGGGTGGAACGGTTGAATTTTGTTCGTCTGTCTATGCCTGTTGTAATGTTTTGCTTGCAGTAGTCATTGAGTGGGTGTTTCGTTCATAGTGACGGGTGTCTCATATGTGAGATTGGCGATTCAGTGCAATGCATGTGTGCGGTGCTGTATGTGCCGTGAAGGGTAGATCGACTTGTTGTTGTTGTTTTTTATTATGTAGGGAGGTTCGCGCACGTTCAATATATTTATTTTGATGAAGTATTGTTGTGCGATCGTGCTCAATGCTGGGTGTCGGAGGGAGGCGGTGTAGAATTGTCGGATTGTGTATGGTCGGACCGTTTGGTGTACATTCGTTTCTCCTACAATTTATTTGTTTTGTTTGGTATGCATTGAGTCGTATTCGGGAGTATTGCTCTGTATACATTATTTTCTGTGGTATGATATTAAGTGCGTACTGTGTGTAACACACAACACAGGAAAATTGAGCGTCTCATAATATGGATTATAATATGGTAAAGAGGTTATCAAGGTAAATTTTTAGATTTGTATTACATCCGGTAATGAGGATTGGTTTTATACACTTTCGCGCATTTTATATGAATATTATAAAGCTTACAATTCAATTAAAAAGCAATCTTGTGGTTCAGTAAATTATTATTATATTATATATTATTAAATTATTATATTATTATATTATTATATTATTATATTATTATATTATTATATTATTATATTATTATATTATTATATTATTATATTATTATATTATTATATTATTATATTATTATATTATTATATTATTATATTATTATATTATTATATTATTATATTATTATATTATTATATTATTATATTATTATATTATTATATTATTATATTATTATATTATTATATTATTATATTATTATATTATTATATTATTATATTATTATATTATTATATTATTATATTATTATATTATTATATTATTATATTATTATATTATTATATTATTATATTATTATATTATTATATTATTATATTATTATATTATTATATTATTATATTATTATATTATTATATTATTATATTATTATATTATTATATTATTATATTATTATATTATTATATTATTATATTATTATATTATTATATTATTATATTATTATATTATTATATTATTATATTATTATATTATTATATTATTATATTATTATATTATTATATTATTATATTATTATATTATTGTATTATTATATTATTATATTATTATATTATTATATTATTATATTATTATATTATTATATTATTATATTATTATATTATTATATTATTATATTATTATATTATTATATTATTATATTATTATATTATTATATTATTATATTATTATATTATTATATTATTATATTATTATATTATTATATTATTATATTATTATATTATTATATTATTATATTATTATATTATTATATTATTATATTATTATATTATTATATTATTATATTATTATATTATTATATTATTATATTATTATATTATTATATTATTATATTATTATATTATTATATTATTATATTATTATATTATTATATTATTATATTATTATATTATTATATTATTATATTATTATATTATTATATTATTATATTATTATATTATTATATTATTATATTATTATATTATTATATTATTATATTATTATATTATTATATTATTATATTATTATATTATTATATTATTATATTATTATATTATTATATTATTATATTATTATATTATTATATTATTATATTATTATATTATTATATTATTATATTATTATATTATTATATTATTATATTATTATATTATTATATTATTATATTATTATATTATTATATTATTATATTATTATATTATTATATTATTATATTATTATATTATTATATTATTATATTATATATTATATTATTATATTATTATATATTATATTATTATATTATTATATTATTATATTATTATATTATTATATTATTATATTATTATATTATTATATTATTATATTATTTTATTATTTTATTATTGTTTACAGTCTACGGCTTGCAGAAATTATATTATGATATTATTAGTTTATTATATTACAAATTAATTAATTTATCATTTCAGATGAAAACTAATTCAATTTATTACAGCCTACGGCTAAGAGCAATTATTTCATTAATAGATTTTGCTTTTAGGAAACATTTGCTGATACACCTGAATGGGGGCACACTGCAGTTGATGATAAAAAATGAAATAATGCAGAGTAGCTCGTCAAAATTGTGATTGTCTTGTGCTAACATTAATTGAATATTGGCTTCCGGAAAACCGAGTCAAATTTGTCATTACTAATATGCCATTCCTTTCCTTACACCACAAAAAAAAACACTAACTATCGATCGCTTAGGTGTCAGTAACCGAATCGAGTCTGTCACAACTAACATTCCTTCCATTCCTTCGGTTTTGTTATATGTAACACGGGTGTACGGTGGTGCCCGGCATTCCGGGAGTTCCTGGTTCGTCCTTGGCCGTACACTCTAATCAATCAATCAATCAATCAATCTACCTCATATGAAATTCATATTTTTTAATTCATTGTAATTATCATAATGATAATGTTATGATAAGAAAAATATTAAAGTATGATTACATAAAACCAAAAATTATATATTAAATAAAACTAAATTAAATGTTCCGTTTCGATTTGACAGCCGCTTCTTTAGCTTTACGGAATCGGTCTTCAGCATATTAAAACCATTTCTTCATCACGTTATTAATTTGAAAGGGCCGTGCTGTTGGGAAGCGTTGTATCGTTTTTTCTAAAATAAATAAATTTCAGTTGTAACTCAACTTTTATTACATTAGTAATATTTACCTTTAATTATAATCATAATTTTGTCATAAATATTCATGATTTTACCGCAATATTATCATTGTTACTTAACCAGTAAACTTAAACTCACTCTTATGAATTTATCTAGATTTGGATCGTATATTTTCTGGATTTTTTAAACATATATTCATATATTTAATCGTTTCGCTTTTGCGCTACATAAGCGAGACTTCGCTAATTTATTCTCACTATGCGAGTAAGTTTGAAGTCTTAACTTTTAATTGTTTTTTTTTTATTCGTCAGAAATAACTGTTTATGTTATAAGGGTGACAAGAGGTCTCAGATAGGATGTGGCCACAGTGTAAATAGAGAGAATTGGCCAATTAATTTACTTAACCTACTTATGATGCAGACCACCTAGCTAATAATAGCTCTCCATCATATAAAAGAGTATATATGCCATGATACAATTATTTTCTGACTAAGGTCAAATCAATCCTCTGTTGGACATACAAAAATACATATTTGTTTTTTATTTTTATTTTTATTTTCAACGTTGGGTACAATAATAATAATAAAACTGAATTAAATATTATATATATATATATATATATATATATATATATATATATATATATATATATATTATATATATATATATATATATATATTTATATATATATATATATATATATATATAATATATATATATATATATATATATATATATATATATATATATATATATATTTATATATATATAATAAATA